>JAJMCI010000139.1:0-40353 GCA_030565705.1 Metschnikowia baotianmanensis | reverse complement strand
GGTTTAACCGCGCTACTCTTAAGCATTTCCCCATATTTCAGTACGCGTAATCACTTCTGCCTCTAATAACTTTAAAGATGAGCCGTTTAGATAGCTCACAACCTGGCGATGTTCTGGTTGTTGAAATGCTTCAAGCGTCAACGTATTCTGATATAGATCGAGACGGGCTTGACGATCCCAACCTGAATGACAACTTCAACGATATCGAAAACTCCGAACAGAATCGTAGTTCTGAATCCATGGCATCACAGTCTGCAGAGCAACCTTCTTTGGAGCAGACACAGATTGTTTTTTATGCCAAGGGACTCGAAGAGATCGAAAGCCTACAATTGCTAGATCTTTCGCCGTTGGCCACATGGAGGCTCTCCTCGCACAAGCACGGCCACGGGCTTCAACAACTAAGAGATGACAGCCCTGAAACATATTGGCAATCTGACGGAAGCATGGAGAACAGTGTCGAACAATTGTCTAATTCCGATAACGCACAACTCAACCACCCACATTCCATTCTGCTTCAATTTTCAAAGAAAGTTTCCCTTGAGCGCATTTCCATATTCACAAACTACCAACTTGACGAATCTTACACGCCGCTGAAGATCCAAATCATGGCTGGCAGCTCTAATTGGGACTCGACGGAGGTCTGTGAGGTTAACCTTGACAAGCCATTGGGCTGGTCGCATATAATATTTAAGGGTGTGCGTGGTGATGGGCTTTTGAAGTGCTTTGTAGTGAAGATCATCATATTGGCAAACCATCAGGATGGAAAAGATTCTCATATAAGAGCAATCAGGTGTTTTGGCAAAAAATCAAACATCCCGTCGATTGGAGCACTGTATGCTGAACAGGCGTCACTGGCTAAACACGCCTCTTTACACACTGACTACATGCATGAATCTGGGATTTTGCTTGGTAACCAAGAATTTCCTGGAAAAACTCTGTACCAAAAGGGGTCAGCCAATTCAACCGAAAGATTTCTTTTTGAGGGCACGGAAGATGAAAACGAAGGTGATGTAACCTACGATCCTGCCACTTCTCAGATTTTGAATAATGTGGGTGAAGTGTTAGGGTTTAACCTGGGGTTTGAGAGCCTTGAGCTTAAAAGCATATCTTCTATTCGTTGATTCTATTTAGTTGAGCTTTAAAGAAAAATCCACAATACCTGTACCCTGGTGGATAGAGGAGGTGGAGTAGATGTCCACATCGTTACACAAATAAGAGCTCAAGTTCAGGAGAGTCAATCCACCAGAACACTCCAACAAAAAGCTCTTGTTTGAACCCTCATAATGATTTTTCAAGCTCTGTGCAATATTTTGCAACTCGGGGCCCTTGAAGTTATCCAACATGATGACATCCGCACCAGCTTCGATAGCTTCCTTGGCATCATTCTCGGTGCTCACTTCAACCTCAACTTTCACTGCAAACCCACACACTTTCCGGGCACTCTTCACAGCCTTGGTAATACTTCCAGTAGACTTGACGTGATTGTCCTTGAGCATCACCATCGAGCTCAAATCGTATCTGTGGGCGTCAACCCCACCAACCAACATCGAGTACTTCTCCACATATCTGAGACCCGGAGTTGTTTTCCGGGTTCCAGCGATGATGCCAGTGTAGCCACTCTCATCTGCGAGTTTCTTTGTCATATAAGATTGGGTGGCTATTCCGGACGAACGGGCGAGCAAATTTAAGGCGGTTCTCTCACTGAGTAAGATTTTGTTGGCCGGGCCGGCCACTGTGGCCACAACAATTTTGCCATTTTGACTAGCGAGGTGCTCGTCACTTATGTATTCACCTTCTTTGTAGTACCATTCAACACTTAATTCACATTGCTTGAAAACCTCCTCGGCAAAAGGAACTCCACAAATCACGCCACTTTGCTTCATGTACAACGAAGCGGTCTCTTCTTTGTTGCCGACGACATACGCCCCGTAGTCGAACGAGGGTACGTCTTCGGTCAAGTAGTCAGTGATCTGCTGTTTCCAGCCACCGCTAACGGGGAGCAAATTAGCGAAGGCAGAAGCCATTTTGGTTAGAATTTCACGGCTAAGGAGGGAATTGTATGTGTCATTTATTTGGGTTCCTCCCGCACCCCGCATTCGAGATTTTTCGCCTCGTACACCTCCATGTCCCGGTCTACGAGGAAGTAGTTCCTCAAACGCAATTACCGAGGAAGCTAAAATTCATTGCCATTTGACTATTAGCTCTATGACTTCATTCGTACTAATCGCATGACTCGAATTTGATGATTCAATCTGTGTTCAAAACTCCTGCTCTGAATGAGCCTGTTGCATGTAAAGTATGCGGCATGTCTTATCAAAGATTCTCCAAGCAAGACCAGACTCTGCATAAAAAATATCATTACACTTTTGTTCATGGCCCATTGTTCGCTATTCTTGACCACCCACAGCTTGAATCCGTTCGACTTCTTGTGGACAAAAAATCTTATGAATGCAAGATATATGCCGTGCAGAGAAATCTGTCGAAAATGGTACGGAAGGCAGAAAGCTTACTTACAATGATAAACCAAGAGTTAAATGCTCCTCCTGAAAACCCTGCCTGGAAAACAAAATCAGCATTGGCAATTGAGGGAAAAGCGTTTATGATCATTATTAATAAGAGAGTGGTATCTCTATGTGCTACGGAGCCGATCACAGATGTAGAGAAACAGACGCGGTGGATGGTTCATAGAACCCAGGAAGTTGTCCCGCGGCAAATTAATCGGAATTCGAAATTGGGCATTTCCAGAATATGGGTGGCATCTCAATGGAGAAGAAAAGGGCTCGGTTTCATGATATTAAATGCAGTGTTGAAACACCTGGTATATGGGATGGCCCTCAGCAAAAACGAATTAGCGTTTAGTCAGCCAAGCTATTCAGGAGGGCTACTCGCGAAGAAGTTTTGTGGCGTGAAACATAAAAGCGGCGAGATACTTGTCCCAATCTACTTGGAAAACACTTAATCAGTAAACACGGATTTATCACCCAAAACATTGATACCCTTTTCGAAGTAGTTGTATAGTAGGGCAGTGAGCGAGCCGTGCACCGTGATCTTGATACCTCTGGGGAACCCACCCGCGTAGAGCAGCATAAATCCTTTACGGGCTACCAATTTGTAAGCTGTGGAGAGCGAGTCTTTGTACAACATCTTTCCATTTTTCAGTTGGATATGGGACTTGACCACATCTAGCGGCTGTGTCAATGTTACAGCGGCACAGGCAGAAATGACATAGAGAAATGATTGTTGAGTTTTGCCGATATGAAGTGAAAACCACATTGGCTCGGGAGATTTGCCATGGGGGTCAATGAGCTGGCGAGTGGCACTGTATGTGGAGAACCACGCAGCTCCTGAGCCCACCTGGCGCACAAATGTGATCATTGTACCGGCAGTGAAAGCATGCAAACCTTCCAAAGCATACATCTGGCGCATAGTCTTGAACAATGTCAACGCAGGGGTTTTGTTGAATTCCACTTTGAGCGCATCAAGAGCATTCAGCGGGTGGCTCACGTGATGTGGTTTGATTTGTGGAGGTTTTCCGTGCGAAGCAGACTGAAACTTTGACACGGGCCGTCCCGATCTGAGCTGAGAGAGGACTTCGCTTGTGTAGTATGCGTGTGGTGAAAGGTATTGTTTTGTCAAGTTGGGAAGTTTCGTACGCTTCTCAAAAGGAAGACCGGTAATATCTACGGAGGCCTTTGAGTTTCCCCGCTTCTCGGCCTCAAGGAGATTATTTTGGATCATGACTGTTTTTATTCTTTCAAATGGAACAATCCAAATTGTCTCCACAAACCCAGACATCACACCAGCTATGACCACTCTGGGCGCACTGGTCTTCTTCTTGTCGGACAGCGTATCGATTGCCATGAAGTTGGACGCCCAGTTGTAAGACGATATCCTCGCAAAGTTCTTGATGATGCTCCCTGTGACCAAAGCGCTGGATCCAGTCATGATCTGGGCCATGCTCGAGAAGTTCTGTGTCACATTGTGCTGGGATCTGGCAACGGAGTTGGAAAGCTGCAGGTTGACCTTGAGAAAGTCAAGTGGAAAGCTGAAGAAGGCTGACACACCGGAGGCGGAGCATCCTGCCACTAGCGCGGTCAATAAACTGTCTCCGCTAGCGAGTGTAGTCATTGAATGTGGGGAGTAGTTCTTAATGTTCCAAGGTAGTCTGGTTTGCTACTGCTGCGACCGGAGATTGGAGTGCATCTTGTGCGGGAGTTGTTGTACGGCGAGAGCGAACTGAGAGATAAGGTACTTACCATCGACCGAAAGCTTTAAGTTGCAGAATTACAACCTGCTTTTGATCTTCTCCCCAAATAATTTTCCTCCTCCTTACTGAAATGAACTGGAACTAAGGCTTGTCCTCTAGTGTGCTTTGTTTTCTTGGCTGGGGTGCAATAAAGGCGTGAAAATTTCACAAGGTGGATATTAGCCGTCCCAAAAGATGATTCCCATTTTACGTCCTTTATTTAATATTCTCAGAATATTAAAAGATAGCAATCTGGGCCACTATCCATAAACCAAGCAATATATTACAGTCCATATCATAGTCCAAGCGTCTAAAGTGCACGGGTGATTCTCCCGCTTGCGAATCTGGATGCGATGTGTATCTTAGTCTCGTAACCATATATATCGAAAATCCCAGGCACTGTCTTTAGACTTCATCGTTGCAACTCCCTTATGAAAGAATTACTTTGTTGTCAATTATCAAAGCTCTTGATTTTCTTTAAACCTGAATATATCAAAATCCTCAGGTGTCCCTTGCCTCTTCAACTGTAATACCGCATCTCTCGCGCAACGCCTATCGTGTATTCCTGCAGCCGTGTCCCCAAACCAAAACAAGAGACCTTCCATGGGCAGCCCATAGAAACCTTTATTACTACTCCACTCTTCGCCTAACTAACGAAACTTTCGAAGTAACTTGATACTTTCAGTGCTGATCTTTTACCAAATAGCACAAATGCTGCGGCTACTCACGGAGCCCTCGACGCCACTACGAAGAGTGACTCAGGTGGATGAAGACTACGCGAATTACTCCGCACCCACCCAAACACGGGTCAATGCGGTACCTCTTCTACCCCAGACGCTTTCTGGGGTTCTTAGTGCATTATCGCTGCGGAGGGCCAGTACTCTGAAGCAGACGCCCCCTCGCTGGCCGACACAGCTGCTTTCAGGACCACGTGATACACCACAGACGCGATCTGGGGTTCCTTCACGAAGGCACACTCCCACGCGTAGAGTTAGCGATCACTTGACTGTAAGAAGGCGCCGGCGCTCTTCTTCAGGTATCGTTTACGACTCGGTGCTCGCAGGAAAGCTCAATAAAGACTTTTTGCGGCTTTTCTCCAGAACGCTTTCCAAGGAGAAGAAGCAGGCAATCGATGAGCCCGACGACCAGGTGTACCGGGCATTGGACAAAAAACATTTGATTTCTTCCGTCAGCCCCCAAGGCTTTCAGAGTCCCCAGGTGCCTGTGAGTGACTTTGACTTGTCGTTGCCATTACCCTCAGATGACGATATGGTGTATCCTGAAACGAATGCTTCACATGCCCAATCGCGCGAGGAATCACCCAAAATAGAGTCTCAGAAAGAACCTTCGAAGCCGGGCTTCAAGTCCTACCTCGAGAAGATTTTAGAAAGCCGCAACAGAAGATCACGGCCTGAGTACGACCTCGCCTTCGACAAAGAGTCTTCCGAAGAAGCTCTTCCTACAGAGCGGTTGAAAGGCACGATCAATACGTCTAAATTCATTATTGAAAACACTCTTTCGGGCCTTCCGGATGCATGGACTGAACAGGATCCGGAAGCTTTACACATGAAACTCGCAGAGCCTGTCGCTTTCGGATTGCTTGGCGAGGATGCGTCATCAAACGATTCAAGCGAGAAGGAAAACGTCTTGTCTAATCAAGCCCCATTTCATCCAATGAGACTGCCACAAATAGGTATTGGCAACAAGACACCTGAAAACTACGATATAAAATTTGACAGCATTGACCACTTGGATGTGCCTAGTTGGGAACCTGTACCCATCTATGACGAACCTGACGCGGAGCAACCTCAATTTGAAGAAAAAACCTTTGTAGAAGAAGCAGACCACCAACTAGATCCGGATCATCTGCTGGAGTTGGACCACCGAATCGGCTTCGCAGCCGATGCAGAGGATGACAATATACCTAGTCTAGATTCTGACCAGTCGCAAGCAGGAATCATTCAAGGGCATTTTACAGTGATGGACGATGATATAAATCCAGAGCAAATACCGCTGTTAGAGTCACCAAGTCCTAGAGTTAATGAGCGGGTGGCTCGGTCACCTTCCCCTGGTTCGAGTCAGTCACTGGCTTCTACTAGCCCAACTGAGATGCAAGCTCCTCGTCGGAAACAGCCTGCTCCCCAAAACTCGGAAGTACCGAAAAATCTTGTCAAAAAGTTTGTGTCCATCGCAAGCTATTTTCTGCTGGCACGTTCTGCTGGTAGTCCCCCGCGAAAGAGACGCAAAGCTCATCGATTGAACCCAGATATCCTCAGCGTTCTTTCTCAGAAGTCGGACGAGTTTTTGCTGCAAGTGATGCAAGATTTGGGTGCTTACGCGGACCACAGAAACTCTCATCAAATCAATATATCAGACGCTCTACTATATGTGAACCGAATCAAGTCGCACCACAAGTTGCTAGGACAGGACATCGAGTTCCCGACGTTGGCTCATAATGTGTTCCCTCTCGAGCTCTTGATGTCTTTGGACAATAGCCTTCAAGAGTCCGTCGAGCCCGCATTGCGTAAACGGCCTACATCTCCTGGGAATCTGGTATCCAGAGATTCGTCATACTTTGAAAAATAGATACGCTAATATGTTAAACATCCTTCTATCGAATGGGCGGTTTACGCGCCCTCGCGTCGCCATCAGCTATTTACAGTTTCCTTCTTTTGTGGCACTTCAAAGAGAAACATTTTGTTGCCCAGACTTAACCAATTTGAATAACTCAAATATAGCCGCAGGTGTAACGCCTTGGATTCTTCTTGCCTGCCCGATCGTCTTTGGCTGAATAGTATTGAGTAAGTGACAAGCCTCGTGAGATAGTTTGAGACTTCCTTCGTTTGAGTAGATGTAGTTCGTTGGTAAAAGAATGTTCTCGTCGGCTTCGTACGCTTTCAATTGCGCCTCTTCTCTCTTGAGCCATGGTTCATACGAGCTTTCGACGTCAATCCTTTCCTGGGTCCATCGAGACATCGAGGTATAAGCTTCTGGCAAGGTCCCTCCTTTCAATTGTTGAATGAATGGAATAACGTCCTGTAAGGACATACCTTTGTAAGAAAGAAGCTTCCATCCATCAACAACAGTCGACTTGCTCACTTGATGAGTACCCTTCACAACTGGAGCCCATCTAGCCCCCGACAAGATAATCGACTTCAAGTCGCTCTTGATTGCTTCGAAGCATTTCATCTCGCTTTGGTACTTGGAAAATCGCTCAATACCCACAACTCCTGACTGGAACCCTCTCTCGGTTAACCTTTGATCAGCATTGTCGGCCCTGATTGAGAACCTGAACTCTGAACGAGAGGTGAACATTCTGTAAGGTTCTTCGACTCCCTTTGTAATCAAGTCATCTATAAGTACTCCGATATAACCGCCAGATCTTTGAATTTCAAAAGCCGGCTTCTCTGAATATGAAAGACCCGCATTGATACCGGCAACACAACCTTGAGCCGCAGCTTCCTCGTAGCCCGTAGTTCCGTTGATTTGGCCAGCCAAATACAACCCATCAACCAACTTTGTCTCCAAAGTGCGCTTGAGCTCTCTAGGATCAACATAGTCGTACTCAACACCATAGCCCGGCTGTTCCATCACAGCATTCTCACAGCCCGGCATCATTCTGATCACTTGTTCTTGGATACCCTCTGGCATGGTACACGATATTCCATTAGGGTACACAAGATCTGTATCCAAACCTTCGGGCTCAAGCCATACAATGTGCGATGTCTTTTGAGGAAACTTCATGACCTTGGACTCGATTGAGGGACAATACCGGGGGCCTTTTACGGTCTCTCTTATGTGAATTGACTTATCAAGGTTCTCGCTGATCAAATTATGAAATTCGGGCGTAGTATTAGTTTGATAGCATTTCACCAACAGGTCTTGAAGGGCAACAGTATCGTTCATATAGGACATTGGTTTAGGAGGGTAGTCGGAAGGCTGTGCTAACAACGTGGAGTAGTCAATACTTTTGGACAGTAGTCTTGGTGGCGTGCCTGTCTTTAGTCTTCCCAAGCGAAAGCCAGCTTCTTTCAAAGTTCTTGATAGCCCAAAGGTGGCATCTTCTCCCACGCGACCTGCTGGAGAGCAATGAAGACCAATATGGATTTCTCCACCCAAGAACGTGCCTGTGCAAATCACCACTTTGCCACACAGTAGAATAGAACCATCGCTTAGAATCACTCCCTTCACTGTACCGTGAAGTCTCCCTTCGAAGTCTTTGGGTAACTCTTGGGTGGGAGCTATAATGACATCTTCCACCAGGGCTTCTAGAACTTGAAGGTTCTTGTATGATGAAATTACCTTCTGCATTTCTTCCAAATATATTTTCCGGTCAATCTGTGCTCTGGGACCTTGAACTGCCGCACCTTTCGACGCGTTCAACATCTTGAAATGGATTCCTGCTTTGTCAGTGACCTTTGATGAAACACCATCCAAAGCATCCACCTCCCGAAGCAAAGTGCCCTTCCCCACACCGCCCATGGATGGATTACATGACGCGGTTCCAATTTTGTCGACATGCGGAGTCACCAAAGTTGTCTTTGTACCTGACCGTGCAGATCCGGTAGCTGCTTCACATCCAGCGTGGCCGGCACCAATAATAATTACCGGATGAAACTTTGCACGAGAGAGCTTCCACTCGAGATCCGCATTAATGTAAATGGACCTTCGACTTAATACTCTTTTGAGATATGCTGGTCTAAGTGATCTTCCCCCAAACATCTAAATCGATCTCTGTGTTTTCTATTCTACTATCTTGTGAGCCTTACCATGTAAGATCTGGTGCATGGACCTCATCTCGAGAGTGCGTATAAAGCACGATGCACAATACACGATGCGGCTGCAGTGAATCGGATCAGAGGAATAAGGAAGACCTCCACTTGTTCTTCAAAAATTTGTGAAATTTCTGACTACACCGGGACAAAATCAACACCGAATCTACCAAAAAAAACAGAATATCAAATGAGTGTTGATGATCTTGATGATGGCTTGGCATATCAAGTGGATTTCTCGAACGATGAGGATGTACTCTCTGACGATCATCAGGCGGATGTTTTGAGTGAAGACGAAGCTGAGCCGACTATAGAGAATCCAAAGAAACGATCCAAGACGGCGCCTAAATTACAAGAGAAGAAGAAAATTAAAATGCAAATGGACGTAGACAAAAAGGTGAACTTGTCCAAAGAAGCATCGGTGGACGTCATCGTAGACTACATCAACGATGCTTTACGCAGAAAGAACCCCGATCTCTCAGCCTTGGAGATGGCCGAGCTATATTTTAAGAAGACTGATTTCAGGTCTACGGCTGAAATCACCGAAGCTAGAACTCTCGATAACTTGCCTAAGTTTATCCTCTCGAGATTCGACAATATGCTTCCCTCAAAAACTCCAGGTAAGAAGAACAAGAATAAGAACAAGAACAAGAACAAAAAGTCCGAAGCCCCGACAAAATACCCAGAGGCGTCCGACGATAGAAAATTCATTGCAATCATTTCCATGTCTGCCATTCGTGCATGCGATGTCCACCGTTCTCTCCGCGATATTCCCGGTTCATCTCTAAAATTAATCAATAAGAATAAGATTGACGTCGACTTGAAGTTGGTCAAAAGTACCTGGGCCCGTGTCTTGTGTTGCACCCCGGGTAGACTACAAAAGATTTTAAGCAACGAAGACCTGGGCTTGAAAGCGGACGAAATCAAAATTGTCATTGCCGATAACTCATACTTGGACCAGAAGAAGCAGAACATCTTTAATCTTAGTGAGACGACGGAATGTTTAAGGCAATTGACTGACGGTGGTTCCAAAATATATTTATACTAAAGACGCTTTAAACAAGCAAGAAACAATTAGTTAATAGAATCACTGGTTTATCAGAAGCGGGAGATAAATATCTCTACTCGACTTGTAAAACTCGTTTGCGCCACGGACTATGATCTCCAACGTCGAGTCCTCTAGTGGATTTGTTGCAAGAGAATTGACCTTCTCAACAAAATCAACAACTTGTGAGTTTTGTGGTGTCAAAGGTGATTTGCTGATGAAACAAAGCAGGAACGCAGCATTTGCTATCAATTGCCTAGACTGACTTGTCAGTGTTGACTGACTCGAGTTAGTTGGCGATTGTGAATTTGCATCATCGGCCTCTCGAGTATCCGTAGTAGACTCAGTGACAGTGTGAATTAGATCTCCTGTAAAATTAGCTTCAGCGATTTCCTCGCTTTCGATGATATCTTTAGCGTCTGCATTGATATTCCTCTGGATTTCGGTGCTTGCTTCAGGTTCAGTTGTTTCCTCACCTTCCTTTCTTTTCTCGGTGTCATCAAATTGGCTCTGAATCTCACCATTTGTTATGGGGGTTTCTTCTTTACCCTGAGCATCTCCAGCTTCTGTAGTTGAATTTAATATCTTTTCTTCGTCTAAGGTCGATTTAGCACTCTCAATAAGCTTTCCTTCAATAAAATGTTCCATAATCCAGGTATTTTTCACTTCAACAAAAATCTCTTTATTCCCATCGCACAGAAAAATTTCAAAAAGCTCGCTAGCACTTAAGTGGCTCGAGGAAAGTAAGGTGGAAGATACTTGCTCCATGCTTGAGGTTACCAAGAGGTGAGGCCATAATGGAACGGTACCACTCTGAGTCGTTGAGTCAAGTGCTGAATGACTGGAGAGCAATTCGAAAGAGGATTTTTTGCCACTTGCAATAATCTGCTTCGGTACAGAATCGAAAAGCAGTCCGAATATAGAACGAAGTGCACCTTTCATCTTGGAGTTGAGGGTATCATCACTGTACAAACCAATATTTTTCTTCAACAAATGTATGAGAGTGAGGATAAGGTGAAGATTTTCCACAGCCGAATCATTGGCAATTGACTCAGATACTTGAAGGACTTCATCCAATAATTGGCTTACTTGGATTTTCAAAAACACTTCTCTCTCGTGAGCCACCTCCAGAAACTTCAGCTTCGGTAAGTTATGGGTGAAATCACCCCACTGCTTGAACGGTGTAGCATTAGAAATCAGTTTGTTTAAAATCTGATCAATTTTCGTCACCAAACTGCTCCCTGAGGTCAGGATAAGATTCAGTAAGCTCTTTTGTTCATCAAACCATTTCTTGAGATTGTATGAAGCATTTGCATCCTCTCCATTCTTATCGTCATTGGAATACGACGAGAACAGATTGAGAACTTGCTTAAAGTAGCTATCAAAGTCAGCATCAATTAGACCGATCACCTCTTCTTCAAAGAGACCTTGAACGGTGTGATTCGTTTTCGAGAGCTCGTTAAGGTTCACCTTTAATTGATCAAGAAGGCGACCAGAGAGGTATTTGTTTTCGTTTGCGATTAGATCCTGGACAATGGAGACAACAAAGTTGAAAAGTTTATACGGCAACTCTGCTCTAGTAAAGGCAGCGACAGATAAACACTCGTAATCATTTGACTCGGCGAGAAGTTCAGCCTTTCGGCAAGCAGTCACGAAGTTGTAAAACATGCTTAGGCTTCGCTCGACTCGGTGAAGTACACTCGAATTATCAGTGTCACTTACGACCTTGACAAACATTTCGTAGATGTAATTCGCGAGAGAACTATTATCACTCTCGTAAGACCCTAAAAAGTCTGCTGAAAGAGGTGTGTATTTGCTGGCATCAAATTCAATTACTTCTTCCTCAAACCAGTTGTGAAACCCAACATAATCAAATACTTTCCAAGTGGGCGCGCGGCGAAGTGCAGATGCTATATCACTGGTACCAGACTCAAGGAAGTACTTCTTAATGCAGAAATAAGTCGATTCAGCAAACGCAATAAGGAAGGAGAAGTTGATATTCCGGGAATTGCGGGGGTCTCTCTTGAGAGAAGCAGTGAGTGAGTCCCTCAAAAACTGGAACCTCAAATCGATAATTTTGCTCGCCACGTTTTCGAAAGAATTCATGTTTTCATCCTTGTTGTTGAGGATGACGTATGCGACAATTAGGTTTGAAAAAAGGGACGTAGATCCTCCAAAATACTTCTTGGTCTCCGATTCATCGAACTCTTCGCTATCGGAATCCTCCTCCTGTTCCTCTTCGAATGAGTTTTCAAGGTAGTCCACATTGTCCAGTTCAAACCACTGGTCTTTGGAAACCGTGATTATACTCGCCTTTGAATTGTAAGAAAACAGCAGTGGGAGACGAGAAGCCATCTGTGTTTCCAAATAGGAGTTGAAGTTTCTTTTATATTGAGCCAAGTTTCGATATGTGTATGCCGCCTCTGAAGTGCTCGTCTGGTAGACAGATTCCACGATAAAGTACACCTTCGCCATGTGCACAAGATAGTGGCTCTTGATGTGACAAGACCCTTGCAATTTGAGATCGAAAGGTAGTAGCTGATTGTTAATAATATTGTTGAGAATAGTAGTTCTTGAGGCGAGTCGGGCTGCTTTGGCGTCTTCCTCTCTTGACCTGCTTTCGAACTTGGAAAAATTATTGCTCCCAAACAGCACATTGTCAGAGGCCTTGTAAGAAAGGTTCGTGAGCTTGTCATCAATATTCTTAGACATGAAGTTCATTTTGTCGATGTCCTCGGCGATCTGGATCAAGTCTCTGTATTTTCTTCCAACCAACGAATGAAGATCGGTCCTTGCCTTGTTCACACTGGCATGGTACTCTCTATGAAGAGATTTGACTGAACGAACAGAGTGGCGAGTAAAAATCTCGTCAATTGAGAGATTCATAAGAGAATCTTCCGCCTCTTTTACTATTTCCGTCATTTGCCAGGTAAATTCGTTCACTGGATCCAAGTCTCGTTTCTCGGTGATTGATTGAAGCCAACACTGCACTAATGCGAAGTACAGGACAAATGGAGTACACACTACTGTCTTTATCTGCTACTTGGAAATGCCTTGTCGACTATTCAGGCCTATTCATTTCTTTTAAAATAAAAAAAGAAACTACGTTCAGCTTAAAGTCGTTTTGTGCTTCTAACAATTTCAACAAGATGAGGTTTTGGTTCCAATTCATCTGCAAGGATGACCCACACCTAATGATTTACGCAGGCAAGAAGAACAGACTTCAAATAGATTTCTTTCATTTGACATTGCATATGAGTTTAGAGTTTAGATTGAAGTTTTCAACCACAAATTTGTCTATCGCAGAGCCCGTGGGGCCACAAAGGGGTACTGCCTGACAAATGGACCCGTGCCATTCCGTAAGCGCGGTGCGCGATTTCCTGTTTGGGAAGGTATTTTGAAAACCATCAAAAAATCTTCTTTTTCATTAACATCTTTCAAATTAGATAAAACTATGACATCAAAGCCACGGATACGATCGAGAAACGGCTGCTTTACGTGCCGAAAGAGGAAGAAAAAGTGTGACGAGTCTTCTTATCCATCCTGCAATAATTGCATCACCAACGAGCTACAGTGCAGCTGGCCGGACCATGTTGTTAACGTACACGGGAGTCAAAATGATAGGAGTATTGGCTGTTTCAATACTACCTTATCTCCGCAAGCGCTGGGCGCCCCTTTGGCAACGAAGGTCGAGACGGTACCTCACAATTTACTCGCACCAGTCAAGGTGACCAAACCAGAGAAGAAAGGCAAGAACTATATCTTGCAAAGAATATCCATGCAGCAGGATTGCGTGGAGGACTTCCAAGAGGACGTGGTTAACTTTTTGGAACCCACGAACTCCGTAACTAGATTATACAATCCTGCTCCAATCCCGCTGATAAGGGATCGAATTGCCAACCAGATGGAGATTCCGGGCGATAAACTCAGGACGCACATAGATAGCAAGGGCCGTCTATAACTTCTTCTACATCAAACACAGCTCAAAATTCTTAGAATCGGCGATACATTTTGGTTTTCAGTGTTCTTATTAGACGGCGTTTGCAATACTGCGCGCAGTGATGTTTAAGAATACACCGTGCACACATGTACAGTTGGCAAAGGATATCCAACGAAACATCCTATACAAATGAAGAAAGAGATGTCTTGCCATGTCACTTTTTTCTCCTTTGTTTTCTATTCTGTCTCTTGATTGTTGTTTAAAGCGCTAGGCCATCATTGCAACAGATAAGTCAAAGGAGCAAAGACTGGTGAATAACTTGAAAGCTACGGTATATTGCTAAGATGTAGAGGCTCTGCAATCAGTTAATCCATTCTCTAATTTTTTTTGTAAATAACTTGTCCTCGGTGTAAAGTAAAAGATGTAGGAAACGAAGCTTTATACTATCAAGCAACTATTTCGCTAAAGCATGCTCGCTCATTCCGAGATCGGATGGAATCTCAAAGCGCAGTCGGGCATGGTGACGAGATTGGACTTCGTGCGGAGACTCAGTCTAACGCTTGACAACAGGTCTGTAGCTTTGGAGACAATAAAGCAGAAAATCACAACCAACATTGAACTTTTCTTTAAGAAGCATATTTTATATTGCGATAGTCTCCATTTTTGTCACTCAAAAGTCAGCGGACGCATTTTGCATTTAAGGCGACAAGAAGTGATAGTCGTCCGGATTTTTCAAGCAGCTCAACAATCATCCACTGAATCATTCTGAAACTACTCAAAACAAATCATTATTGAGAGACAGAGCATGACTTCATTACACAATCAACAACAAGACTCTTATTATCATGAACAAGCTCCACAGGCGTTCTTCAATTCTCAGCAGCCACACCAGATAATGCAAACTCACCTAAACCAAAATACAAGGTCACCGTACTATAGCGGTGGCCCATCCACAGCATACGATCCCTCGGAAGATCTGAATCCACAAAACGGATACTTTCCTCAAGAAGGTATACCCGACGAGCCCAGCGCTCCGTCGCATCCAGCAACGGCATCTTCGATACACGAAAGCATACCAGCGGGCGGCTTTCCAGGTCAAGGTACACACCCTGTTGTCCATCACGTACCCCACCCGCCTCCAACTGAGGAGCAGGCTGAACAACCGTTCTACGTAAACGCCAAACAATATCATCGTATATTGAAACGCAGAATAGCTCGCGCAAAGCTAGAGGAAACGCTAAAGATAGCCCGCACGCGGAAGCCTTACTTGCATGAGTCGAGGCACAAACACGCCATGAGGCGTCCAAGAGGTCAGGGTGGAAGATTTCTTACTGCTGCTGAACTAGCTGAGCAAGCACGTTTGAAAAAGCTCAACGAAATGGAGAGCAGTGATGTCGGAAGCAGCGGCGACTTGAAAAGCGAGGGCGATTCTGCCAGTCATTCGCCAGCTATTTCGTCCACAAACAAAAGCTCAAATGTTGTAGCTACTCCTGAGACTAGTGCTCCCTCGAAAGATGACCCGTTGTATCAAACCCTTATAAACTCCCCCCAATAGAATAGCTGAGAACGTATTGTCAGCGAAAAGATAAGTCGATGCTCTCAGCCGATCCAGCATTGCACTTATTCAGGATCCTTGGACTTTACTGGCTTCGGCCAACGGTGCAGCTGTCGTGAGCTGGCCAATTTCTGATACACTTCATCTGACTATTCTTTTTCAAGTCTTCATTTATTAGAATCCCTATTAGTTTATATTTTGATACGATAAGTGTACTATGTAGAAATACTGATGTAATTTCTAACTTTGATACTTCGTGATAAATGCCTTCGCATCCTCGCTCAACAAGTTCACAACGCCAAGCTCCGCTAGCTTAGTGATGTTCGAGATAGCGCCCGACTCGATGGTCTTAAAGTCTTCGTTCCTTACATCTGGCAAGGGGTCGAACGGCTTTAACTGAATTGACACAAGCCTGGAAAATGAAGATCCATATGCCGCGCTCTCCAAATCTAAGTCGTTGATCGCCACACTTGTGGTATTCACGTCTCCTGTCGTAGTGTTCGTGACAGTGCTAGCTGTGTTTGAGATACCTTGCAAAAGGGAAAGATTCTTGCACAATTGCTCCACGGTTGGCACGATGAGAACTCGGTAGTTCCCATGCATGAATCCTGTTGAAGTCGCAAGTTGCGAGAGACCCAAAGCGCTAACTTTTTTGTCTTGCAAAGAAGTAAATGACTCTGAAGTCGGCAAAATGAAACTGGTAAAGATTTGCTGGAAAACGCCTTGCTGAGCGGAGTCAAGAAAGTTAATCACAAAGTCAGCGTTGATGTGGCCACCTGTTTTATTCGCCAAAGCTCCATTCATTGGAGCACACGACAATGACAATAAAAATAACACGAACTTTTTGATGAACTTCTCGGTTCGTGAATTTTTTAATCTCGTCAACAACAAGATTGCGATCTGATTGAGATAGTTGGACAAAAGATCAAGCGGCATGTTTAAGAGAATCCCTTCTAATAAATCAAAGCCGTAGGAATCATTAGCTCTAGAGGCGATCAATTTCTGAAATACGCCTAAAAGAGGCGTGAGTTCTTGCGGTGTATGTGCAAATGCAGTATGGTTGTGTTTCATGATAGCTATGATGAGTCTGGTCACTCCAGGGACATTTCCTCTATACTCCCAAACAACAGGAGATAAAATTGGTTTGAGCAATCCCAAGTACTGCTCCGGCAACGCAGCTGTACTAGGAAGTTCCTCGAGCAAGAAAGCCAAAATTTGAAACGTGTATGGCACAAACTCTTGTACGTCTTCACTAAGAATTTGAAGCAAAGCTGGCATGATTAATGTGATGTACTTTGGGGTAACATCGGCTTTTGACAAAGAACTGTACTTGATCAATAGCCCCAAATTCTCAAAGACGTAGTGTGTGAATCTAGGGTTAGCGGGGTTCTTGGCAATGATGCTTAATATTTTTAGGAGTTGGTCAATAATGGTCTCCTTGAATGATTCTGTGACGGTATCCTCCGCTGTGCTCAAAACTCGCATGACACACCGAATCAAAAACTCGTTTTCCGAAAGCTTTTCGGGCACAGTACTGGCTAATATACGTGCGAAAAGATTGTGCAACAAGTTATTGGAGAATGGCTGGATGTCATTCTTGTTGAAAACTGGAAGGTGAGCCGAGTCCGTGAAACTTGTCATGGCAAAGAGCTTCTCAAGTGTGATTGCGGCATATGTGTAAACCACTGCGTTTTCGTGCTTGAGATGATTCTCCAAAAGAGGGATTGTTGTTAGAAGTTGATCTTTTGTCAACTGGTTTCTAAATGTCATGATGTATTTTATGGCGTCGGTCTTCAAAATGGGGGAGGCCTCGTCTACCAAGTAAGAAGCAATATTAGATGTGAAAAATTCGACAACATCGACGAGCATGTTGGTGGAGGTGACACCAATATTTGTCACAGATCCTTTAGCAGCCAATGAGGTGAATAGGTAGATGGCAATGTCCCTGTTTCTCCAGTCTGTATGCGATAGGAATTGATTCACATAAGACATCACCGAATTTGTCAAAAGTGCAGTGTTCACCTCTTTCAATTCCCTCAAGAAGTCCGTAGATGACTTTCTTCTGGAGTCAAAATCGGAGCCTTCCAAGTCGGATCTCACATAGGCAATTGGCTCATCTTCAAACATCTCCTCGTCAACTTCCCTGAAAACAATGTTTGGTAAAATAATCTTTTCGATGATTTCTTTAATCGCTTGTTCGTTGTCGAAGAATGACTGATATTTGGAAATTTGGGTGATGGATGTTAAGAAAGACAATGCTTTGACGGTCAACAAGTCAAACTTGGATTGCTTAGTAACACCTGTGTTCACCAATTGCCACACTGAAGTGATGAAAGTTTCAGTCATTGGATCAAACTCTTCGGCGTACCTTGTGACGTAAAGAGAAATTAATTCCAAGATCGCCGATTTGGTCTTGATGAGCATATCGATATCCTCGTCATCTTCAGCATCGCCCACCAATGGAGTATTGATAGAGAGGTATTTGTGCATCAAGCCCATTCCTGTTGATAAGTTGTCCTCAAAAAACTCCGGAATGTCTTGACAATTTAAGTCGTAGTAGATTTGGATTTCAAGTAACAAACATTCTAAGTATATGGCAAGGTTTGCACCGTTTGATTGCGCCAATGCTTCGTCGATAAGTTGATCTGTTCTTGAGAGCAATTGAATGAATGGCTGGGCAAATTTATCCAAGACCATCTTTATCTCCAAGAACAACTCATCAGAGCGAAAAAGCGGTCTCCATTTCTTGAAGATCGAATGAGCAACTAAAAGAATACCACGATTCAACACAAAGTCGTCACCCGAGAGCTTCGTAATAAGTTCGTCGATCAAGTTTTCCCATTTTTGAGGAAAGTCCAGCTCAGCAATGATGGAGATCGTCTCTCCCAACTGGGCCTGAATATTATTAGGCAACTTGATCATGACATTCAAAATCTCGGCCTTGATGTAGGTGACGTCCTCGGCAAACAAGAGGTGCTCGCCATCTTCGTTGACCCATTTTCTTTTCACGAGATTTTTGAGAAATAACGAGCCCGCAAGTCTGACCGATGCATCAAGATTGGATGAGGCAACGACATGCAACAAGTTGATTGCGAAATGAGGCTGGGTCTCGATGGACCGCAAATGGGCCTCAGCCTGCTTCGCATTCCGTGGATCGAGAGATTCCTTTAGGTAGAGCGGGATGGTCTCCAAAGAATTTTCTGCCATGTTTCGATGACCTAAAGCACGAGTGACTTGAATTTGCGGCCCTCGGCTTTTTTCGTTGCGTTTCGATTCCCTCATTCTTGCTCGTATACAGGGTCGTCCCAAAGAAAAACTCAACTCGGGTACATCATATGATAGGTTTGTGGAAGTTTTTGTTCTTTTTCTCATGATAAAACACTTGAACATGAAACAAAAACTATCTGTAATTCGGTGATAAGCAGTTTATGCTTGCTTCAATTAATGCTTCGAGTGTTGAGTGGGAGTACAATTTGTTTCTACAGCCTTCCGTTCCAGTGCGTCGATGCATGTGAGTGAATCGATTCTAGTAATATTCTATAACATTCGCCAAGTTGGCAATTGAGTACCCAACTTGACCTATGTGTTTCTAAAAACGCTCTACTTCGACGAAGAGGGCAACTGCTGAGCATTCTCCTTCAGTTGCTTTTGCTTAGCAACTGCGTAGACCAACCCAGAAATGAATCCGATGAAAATGGAGGAAACGGACCAGAAGTTGACAGCGGCATCGAAGAAGACCAAACCGGATAAGGCAATTGGCAACTTGTTCAAAGCTCCAACCATTGAGTAAGTAGTGGAGGAGGTAACTCTCACACACCAAGCAGAGCAGTAAGAAATACCAACAGAAGAAGCACCGGAGAAGATCATGGCAATGATGGTGGCAGTTCTATTCTCAGCTGGGAAGTTCAAGGCGAGGTTGTCAGCAGACCAGTCCTCGAAAATGAAGGTAGCAACCAACAACACTGGGATGGACAACAAGTTATTGTAGTACATGGTGTCGAAATCCTTGAAGTTGGTCAACTTAATTCTGATTCTCATGAACAACACAAAGGAAGCAGAGGCGAAACAGTTAACCAACATCCAGAAGTAGCCCAAGTACAAGGTGTGCATGTCGTCGGCAGATCTTTGGGCACTGCTGTCACCATACGTAGCAAGAACAGACGAAAAAACCATCAAGAGGAACGAGCCCAAAGTCATGCTAGTGACCTTACCCCCGAACCACAAGACCTCACCGTAGGCAATCAAGATGATGGTCAAATTCTTGAAAATCGTGTACACAGGGATAGACAAGTAAGCCAAAGCCTTGGAACCGGTGTAGATCATGGCCACCAACAAGAGAGCAATTGGCATCCACTTCTTCGCCTCCTCTTGGTTAAACGGTCTGTAAGTGATGACATTGAGACTCTTCAAAGTAGCGATAGTAGCGATGCACACAGTGGACTGCACGGCCAAAAGGAAGAAGTTCAAGTTAAACGAGTAGCCCGAAAGGACGTATTTGTTGGTGACAGTCATCAAGATCGATGCAAGACAGTAACATGTGATCGACAAAGGACCGGAGTTGGCAAGCGAGGAGGAAACTCCTGGGGCCACTGGGGCGTAGCTGTTCTTATCCATTTTTTTCTTTAGCAAATATAATCCTTGTCCAACTAAGTAGAACAGAAGTAATCCCATGCACTAATCACAGTCAAATCAAAGAAATCGTAGATTCTTCGATAGGTAGATCAAAGTTGGGTCTAGGGGATAAGCTTGCGTTGAATAAACAAATATGCCGATAGCAAAAAAAAAAACTGAGGAGCCCGGGCTTGGTTTGACGTGTCGTGGCGTGTCGATACCAGCCTGGCTTTGCACAGTAGCGGGCGACCGCCTCGCGCGCGTTTATCCTGGGGCTTTATCTGTTGACCGGGAGCACAGACTTACACTCGGAATATTCACTTTGTTTGTGAGACCTGAGTAGTAAATGTGAGCTTCGAAGACCTTGGGTAAAAATTCGAGGCGCTTTTATTACACTGCATTATATTAATGGAGAGTCAAGTCTAGCCTTTTTGGGTTGGGGCTTGCCGGGCCAATAACTCTGCACATTTGGCTTTTCCTGTAGATTGAGTTCAGTCGCTCCCAAAAAAAAAAAACAGAGTTATTAGTTCGTAGTTCCTAGATGAAGCTATTAGTCCCTTCATCATAAGGTTATCAAGTGGGGCCAAAACAATGACATGATCTAAGTCATTAGTAAAAGGACGGAGATTACGTTTATGTGTTAAACTTTAAAAGCGTTTCTTCGCATCAAGTCGCATTTTACATGGATCTGTAATAAGCCTCAATACGAACGCGTTGGCGCTGTGCGAGGCAACTCCGTTTGGCTTGCCAGCCTCCATTCCAAACAATGTGAACAGCTGTCGAATCATGAACGGGCATATTTGTGTCTCATTCAGCTTTAGAATCAGTCATATTTTGACTGATCGCGGGTTTACTGCTGCCCGGTTGAAGATTGTGGGTTCGAGCCCTGCGGGCTGATTGGTAGCCAAACAGTTTGCTCGTCGTACAAAAAATGTACAACACACCAAAGGTTGATTTTCAACTTCCGAGCCACTGGTTTGTTCGAGGTTTTTAGCTGTATAGTATAGTTATAGTTTCATAAATGTATCTACCAAAAAAAAATTTCAGCGAGTAAATATATAGACAGTCGCAATCTCTTAAATCGTAGTTTTGAGGTATTCATTTTCACTACAAATGGATTCGATGCCGGCTATTCTTGCGCGTCTGTGCATTCGGAGGACTGGTTGTTCTTACGTTTGGGATGCACGAAAAAAACGGCGGGCCCCAGAACAGCGTCGCGCGTGAAAACATGCAATCCGGAAATAATGCTAAAAAGGGGCATATATGATGGTGTGCCTATCATTGAACGAAGCATATCTCAACCTTTTTCTGAACACCATCACGCCGCTCCTCTTCTCACCTGCCTTCGCAAGACTGATAGTAAATAGAGTAAACGCATCCCATCGTGAGGATTTATACCGCGCGGCGCGCCCCTAACCTCCGCATACCTGCACAATCCGCTTCCTTTAGTGGGTTGCTCTCGAGAGCATTTCAGTACAATGGGTCAGATGTGAATGAGAGCAGTGTTGCCAAAAGATTTGCAGCTTCAGTTGGGGAATTTGAACAATTTTAAATACCCAAATATCCTCCGGGCTTCTTTGTGTAATGTGACCGCTCATCTCGCTCCTCTTCGGCTTCCTCGCCTGATCACGGCACTTCCATTTTGGGTCATGCAGACGCAGCGGCAATGGTTGCTGCGATTTCTGGAGTGGACCATCATGCAATACTGTAAACCCATTTATATAAAAGACTGCCCCTTAAATCGCACCTTCCTTCTATCTTTAGCCGTCGTTTATCTCAAACACGATTTATTACAAAATGGCCGATCAACTCCTTACTCTCAAGCTTTCGAGTGTGATCTCGTGGGTGCTCTCCACTTATTCCACAATCAGATACTTTAGCGGCAGACAGCCCTTCAGTAACGACAGCCCATACCATGTTGGTGAGACGCCCTTCACCCTCAATATTGTTGTGACAATGGCCTACTGGGGCCTCTTGATTTTCATGCAAGTCTTGTTCGTCACTCAAATCTTCATTCCTGTGGTTGATAACGCTGCTGGCGTCACCAACAGATTGGATTACACGAAGAAAGTTGGATGGCACTTCACTGCTTTCAACTTGTTCGTTTTTATCTGGACATCGCTCTTTGTCCGCCACCATTACTTTTTGTCCGTGGTGGTTTTGATTTGCAACTTGGTTAACATCCTCGCCTTGTACACAACTCACAAGACTTACACTATCAAGCCATTGAAGGAGTACTTCTTGATTCACATGACCAACGCCGCTCTTCCATTGTCTTGGTTGCTCTTCGCCATCTTCTGGAATGGTGCTGTGTTGTTCCATGTGCACAAGTTTTTGGGTAGAGTCATTGCTAACATCACTGTTTGGACTCTACTTATTGTCCCTGGTTTCTTCACTCTCGTCTTCAATGACTGGGGTACTGGTCTCACTTCTTCCATCTTGGCTTTCGGCTTGGGGTTGGGTCAATTGTTCACCAAGGCCTTTGCATTGCAATGGATATTTGGCTTCATCATTTCCGGCCTTTTGTTGGTCCTCACTGGTTTGGTGGCCACTGGTAGAGTCGTCAGAAAAGTCTCTGATTCTGAGTCTGCTCCATTGTTGGAGAACTAAATGGGGTTTTGTGAGCTATTTCCTGTTAATTGGCGATTGCGCTTGAATTTGTTTTTGTTCTACAATTGCTTAGCTCCTGAAGGCTTATGTACCGCTTTGAAAATATAGTATGATACCTCTCTTTATTTGTAAACAACTCAATTAGCATGATGTGCTTTCAAATGCTTGCAATTACTTGCGTGAGTCCAAGGCCAATTTGGCAAGCTTCAAAACACCTTCCTTCGACTTACAACCGCCAATAAAGCCAGCAGCATGAACAAATACACAGCCATCCACGCCGGTCAACTCTGACAACTTTTCGTCTCTGACACCTCTCCATGGCTCTGGGAGGCCAAATCTAAACTCAAAGCTGGCGGAGGTAACAGATACCGTGGAGATTCTCCACGAGGCACCGGAATCTTCGAACAATACAAACTTGATGTCACCTTGGGCGTCATTCTCTTTTTCAATGGAGTAGAGATGTTCCTTCCATGGACAGAACTTGTCCAAGACAATTACTTCACCAGATGGGTGCACGTCGTATCTAGTCTTGAAGGCAGCTTCGACGATATCTCTTGCAGGCAACCACGACTCTCCGTAACCCTTGACTAAGTTTAAGAAGGCCAGGCCCATCAATTCACTGGCCTTCGCAAAAGCCTCGTCGTAGTCTTTGTCAACAGGGTCAGTGTTCCAACGAGGGTTCAACTGAGAGACCAAAGAAGGAAGGGTCAAGTTTCTGTCGTTGAACTTCTTCTCAACATCAGATGGATAGTTGTTGATACCATTATCATTGGCGTCGATTGATTCAATGAACTCTTTGTAAATTTTCTCGTAGAGCATCTCAACATCGCTCTGGTTCTGAAGCTTGAGCACTTCTTGAATGATCTCTTTTCCAAAATGCTTGTAGATTAGCCCAGCAGATGAAAGTTTGGTCTGGTATTGTGGAGAGAACTGTTCGTTGAATTCCCTCTGGTGGTGATCAAACCATTTGTGGCCTCCGTCGTATTTTCCTCCGACATCCACGACAATGTCACTGGAGTCCCAGTCAGCAGGGTTTCTGGATCTTACTAACTGAGCTTGCGAGTACTTTGGTAGGAGGCGCAAAAGATAGATGGCCAAACTTTCGTCGGCGTGAAAGGATCCGGAATGTGTGCAAATTCTCATGGCAGGTGTGTCAGTTTTCTGGCGTTTTGCTTCGGACATTGTGATTATGTTGGCTCTTCGACTTGGCTGGCAGGGTTGGTAATCTTCGCGATGCGACTGGTCAGCTACCTACCTGGGGCATCGCGCAAGCCATTGATAAATTAATCATTGCAAGAATCGAGATGGTCGATCTCACACTACCTTCTTTAAATTGAAAGGCCGATGGAAACTTGAGCTGCAGCTTTGTTTCCTATTGTACAACTTGTTGAAACTATTTTTGCGAAATTCAATTTTTGAAGGGTCTATTTAAATAATGGTTTTCGCATCTGTTCATAGATTATGTGAGAGAGTGAAGGGAGCAAGGGCGTTAACCGTGTCGCGCGTGAAAAGGTTCTTAGTTTTTTGGCGACCCATTTTTGGTTTTTTTGCGCACTTGTTCATCAGCTGACCGACGCAATAAACACACGATCGCCTCCATAGGGGATCCAAACACTAATATCTTACATTCTTCATTTATACAAAGATATTCCTCCCCATCCTTACGAAGAGATCGCTGGATTCCGTACATTTTCCGCGCGTCGTGCGAAAATTATTTCTGATCTGTTCGCATTATTTTTTTCATTTTTTTCCTTTCAAAAAGCTAAAAAAGAAAATTTTTGCGAAAATACTGATAACTGATTCACCCCCGTTAGCCGTAGGTCCTCACGCCTCGCAGAGCACGTGACTATAGCATGCGACTGGGTAGGACTAAAGAGACAGGAAGCAAGCTCACTCAGGATCAGCAAAAGTAATATCCTCGAGCACCCCCCTTTAGAAAGACCGCCGTGGCACTATCTCACAATTGGTAATGCAGCACTTCGAATTGATCTTTTGACATTTCAATCGAATCAATGACTCAATCTGACAAGACAAAGGACTCTAGCAAGAAGAGATCCTCTGACCAGACCCACACTGCGGGAAACAGCAATGTTGGTGAGGTCAAAGTGCCTTTGACATTCACCGTAGAACGGTCGGAGGCAGAGACAGTGATCGCGTGGTCGAAGTTAATTGAACAAGAGATGTTACGTAACAACATCACCGCAGATGCGGACAAGGTAGCAGTGTGCAAGTTCAACGTCACCGACTACGTGGAAGACGAATTAGTTAACCACAACGACGGCACCTTCGCACTGTACAGGGAATTCAAGGATTGGCTTTTCAAGTTATGTAAGGCCACTGGGAAATGCCAGGACATGAAGTATGAACCCCCGATGACAGTTCAAACAGCCAGTTTCGTGGAATACACCCGGGCGTTCAAAACGATCGCCGCTCGCAACAAGCAGTGCGAGTACGTTGCCTCAGAATTGGAGGTGAAACGCGCGTTTATCGGCAATATGAAGAATCGACACTTGCAGCTGATCTTAAAACCAACGATGCCGATTAAATCGATCTCGTTGGACGACCTCATGGAGACCGGCTTAGAAATGATCCGGATCGGGGAAGTCAAGGATTATGGAAATCCGACGGTCGGACCACTCAAAGAGAAAACCCGGTCCTGGGACGACGGAGAAAACCTGACCCGCAAACGCCATCACTCAGACAACGAGAGCGCAGTGTCCAACAGCCGCCGAGGCGGCAGTCGCGGAGTCAAACGGAACTACAACTCAGGCCACCAACAACGTCTCGCCGCCGCAACACTTGCGAAGCGAAGCAAGAACAAGAAGATTTCGAGGAAGGTCCGGTTTTAAAATAATTGAATCGCCGTCATCGTCAGGGAATCTTCCCAACGGCGATTCAACCGATGATCTCCGGGAGTCCATTACGGCGTTGAGGCTCACCCTAAACCGTGTATCTATAACACACGATGATTCCGCCAATCTACCAAGAAAGGTCGTAAAAACCGAATCAGACGAGGCATCCGCGAGCCAGGCTACCTCTGACACCCTCACGCCGTTGATGATCTAGAAGTAGAAACAGAACCAGCCCTTCAATTTGAAATACAAATTGAGAACCATACTAGCTTTGCTTTACTTGATTCGGGCGCCACTGCTGACTTTATCGACGCTGACCTCGTGGGCCGACTCCAACATCACATTCACTCACCATCCGCATCCAAAGACAGCCACAAATATATTGAAAGTAGTCCCGACTTCCCGTCAAATCTTTCTATATCCTCCTTTAAATGGTATATCCTTTGAGAAAAGAAAATTACACAGAACTCGAATGGAGAGAAGGGATTACCAAAAAAAAAAAAAAAATAGGAGGAGATTAACAGAAGTTCGATGACGGGATGTTTATCAGGTTGCAAAAACCGCGTCACTTCGTGCGGGGTGAAGAAGTAACTTATCTGTAAAGAAAGAAATTTAATCTAAGAAGGAATTTGCTTAGCAAAATAATACCCTAGACCTCAAATTTAAATATATTATTATTCGTGATATCGTTATGGTAGTACATACATAAATATAGTTCACTCAGTCATTGTGATGGGGACGCCATCGAACATTGATAACGTGAGATGCAACATCTTTTTCGGTGGAGTTGGTCCATCGTACGCTGACTTCAAGTTGGGGAACAATTGAAGCAACCTAACGATAGTATAGGAAGCCTCCGTGAGAGCAAATTGCTGACCCAAGCAGATTCTTGGACCTCCGTTGAAAGGAACGTAGGCCCATCCAAGCTTATTTTGAGAGGCCCATCTCTCTGGTCTAAAATCTTCAGCGTCTTCCCCGTATACTTCTTTATCGCGATGTGCGAAGTAAACCGTGTACGCAACAGTGGTTCCTTTCGGCACAAATACAGGCGACTTTCCGTCGGGACCACCTCCAACAGGCAAAGTAGTGTCTTTTGTGGAATCTCTGAAGTTGGCTGGCACAGATGGGTATAACCTCAAGGCCTCGTTGAGAACCCACTTGAGATATTCACATTTCTTTAAGCTCTCAAAGGTGATATTATCAACATCTTCAGGTGTGCCCGTTCCAAAGCGTGTGTACACTTCTTCTTTCAATTTAGCCCAAATTTCAGGATGTCTCGCGAGTTCAAACATTGTAAAGGACAACAAGCCTGCTGTTGTGTCTCTGCCAGCTACCATGATATTCAACAATTGATCCTGCAATGTCTTTGGGTTTCTCGTCGTCTTAGCTAATTCATACAAGAATGTGTACCCAGATTGGGATTTTTTGTCCAATGTTTCTGGGTCCATTGCGAGTGCCTTGTCAACATAGTACTTGGCAAATGAGTGAACCTTCTTGCACGACTTTCTGAAAGCAAAGGAGTCGACAACATGATAGAAGCTCTGACTGTAAGCTCTGTAAGCCAACATTTTTTGAGTATGATTAAACGCTTCGTTGAACCCCTCGCGCCCTTGGAAACCATCAGTTGGAGGCGATTCTGGTACACTTCCATCTCTCAAGCAATAAACAGACTCACCAAATAAAACATCAGTGGCCGTGTCTACTGTAAACTTGAAGAACAATTCTTGTATGTCGAAAACACGCCCGTTGCTCTTCTTAACGTGACTGGCTAATGTTTGCAAGTGTGGCTCTAATTTCTTGACATGTGATATCTCCTCTCTGGAGAATTGTGGTCTCAACATTGCCCTGGAGTTTTTCCAGCCATCATTGTCTAAAGTGAAGATTCCATCTCCTAATAAGGGCAAGAAATGCGAGTGCCTTGTACCCAAAGCAAAATCATTAAATTGGGTGGCCAATATGGCCTTTATGTTCTCAGGCTCGAATGACATGAGGATTTTCTTGCCAGCAATAAACATCTGGAACGTTTTTTTTCCGGTGGGGACTGTTTTTTGGCCTATGAACTCCAACGCGTTACCCGTTTTCAACATCCCAAGTATTTCGATGAGCCCTGGGATACCGAGAAAACCAAGGGTCATGGTTTCCGCACTTTTGCACCCGTAGGTTTTGTTAAACTTATGCTCCACGTATGAACGTTGCAACCAGTATAACGCACCAAGCGCGAAAAGAATGGTATACCATTTTAAAATGTGAGGTTCCAAGGCCTCCTTAAACAAATCAACGGAAATCATTTTTTTTTATCTTAGAGGCGAAATAAAATCAAAACCAGACAGTTGATCACGGAGTCCGACGGAGTCTCGGTCTTCTTTATATGCGGGTATTGCACCCAAGTGCGGAGGTAATCATGCATGACGCGGACGCAGACACCCTCGCGATTTTCACATGAGCGAGTTTGTGCAGGCCAATGCCCAAGTTGAGGTTCTTGTGAAGAACTCCACTTCCTAAATAAGAAATCCCCACCTCAAGTTTTCAGCACAGAACCGGAAATAGTTTTCTTGTAGCGCACCTTGTCTGCGTCATTAGCGAAGGAGATCTCCAAGTCACTGTCGCTATCTACATCTCCAGGTGCACCACCATTTTCACATGCTGTCCTTTCCCTCTCCTCATCCAGTAGTCTATTAATTTTTGACTGCGATTTTGTGGGGTTTTTAGCAATGTTGCCCTTTCGCCCAGGCCCAAAAAGTTCTGCTACTTTCAGGGGTACAGAATTCTTTTGTTTGATAATGTTCATTGCTGTCTTTTGACGGTCGAATCTTTTTCTTTGTTCTTCCTGCGAAGGCTCCAAACTGACTTTCTTACTCTTGCTGATTGAACGTAATTCCTGCATTGACTTTGTGGGTTTCACTTTATCCAATTGTTGACTTTTCTCGAAAGTGGGGTCGTAGCCCATCCCTTTGAGGAATGTGTTTTTGAAAGCCTGCAGCTTGATTTTCAGAAGCGAGTTCTGACGCTCGATCTTCTCCAGCTCATTTTGTGGTACGATTCCTAATTTGTCCAAATCATTCAAACGGTTGGGCGGCGCGTTGTTAAGCAATTTTAATCGGAGCTTTTCATTTGCTTTCCGCTTCCGCAATTTAGCAGCTTCGTTCTCTTTAACAGGCCTGTCGTACTTGTCTTGATCAAATTGTTCACCTCCGTTGTATACAATATCTTTCTCCAGAAAACCAGCATTAAGATACTGGACGTATAACGGCTCACTTGTAGAACCATGAACATATGCTTGACTAATTTCTCCCTTTTTGTTTTTTGGCGCCTTGGGCTTTACACTGCCTTGAAGCTCCATGCGTGAGCCACGCTTGAATTTGTTCTCCTCGTGGAAGCTACACATATCGTTTTTCAGCAAGTCAATGACAAATTTGCAAGGATTCCCATCCTTATTTGTTTCTGAACAGTGCCCAAAATACTTCAGGGCCCCTATCTCTATGATGCTTTCGATATCGTCTTGCAAAGACAAGGTGAAACCCGCCCCGTGCTTCTTGACGTGAGGGTTTAGAACCGCAACCACATCGCCGCAGCTAAGTTTCCAGTATTTCTTAAACGCGTCTCCAAAAAGAAATAGATCAGTCATAAGATCAAAATTCCCTATGCGAAGAACCAGGTACTTCGTGTTGTTGACGGTACTCTTTGGGTCACTCTTATAGATAATGACCCCAGTGATGCACCAATTGGTATACGGCGGTTCTTCATACTTCGGGGCCACGATCTTTGCTAAGAGCTTTGGAACCCTGAGAACCTTTGTTTGTGCCAAAAGCCGCCGTACATCCATTTCCTCGATGTATCTTCGCCTTAACACTTGGCCTGAGACAGAGTCCCTGGCATTCTGTTCATTCAAAGCCACCTGTTTTCTTTTTGGGACATTTTGGAACTCAAAAAGCCTCTCATTGTAGTCGACCTTTGATTTGTTATCTTCGGTTTCGAAAAGACGCGTTGCGAACTGATCCGAAGGTATAGAGGGAATCTTTTGAAAAGCTCTTGGAGGCGCTTTTGGGGTACCAGAATCCCGTGACTCCGAGGAATTGCTCTCATTTGCAGATGTCAGAAAACTTCCATTGATAATTTGCCTTTCTTCCTCCTTTACTCGTTTGGGAGAAGGGGAGCGTTCCACTTGAAGTGCTTTTCTTTCTCTCTCTCTTTTCCTAGCTCGTTCTTCCAACAATTTTTGCTTTCTCACGGCAAACTCTTTTTCAAGATCAGCGAGCACATCATCAGAGTCCTCTGTGAGAACATCATGTTTATTTTCTGGAGTTTCATCTCGGGGATCGTTATACATATCCTAGAGCATGAGGATCTTCCAAGAACTTACTTCATGTGGCTGAAATTTGGGCCTGCGGTAGTGTAGATAAAGCCTCAGTGACGGAGACCTGGAGGGAAGACGTGGTTGACTTAAAAAGTAAAGGATTCTTAATTTCAAGCGTGAAGCAAGAGTGATGAATTGAAAGCATCGTGGATAACATTCTTTTTTTTTAGAAGATCTCTTTAATTTATGAAAAATTGTGATTGTACAAACCTACTTTCTTTTGAGATCTCAGCCAGAGATTCGCTCAAGGTGCGTAGTGGACTAACAACGCGACCAAATTAACACCGCATTTGGATAGAGCAAAGCCAGCCTTTCTTAAGAAGAACCGCATACTATACTTCACTAATCATTAATTCACACATTGGGTCCGCAAACTCCTTGCAATCCGTGATATAGACGATCTAATACATACGAGTGAAAAATGGCGAGAGCAAGAAGTAAGTCCACTGTACAAAGTATAGCGTCGGAAGTGGTGTCTCATGCTCCAGTTGAATGGAAGCCAGAGGCCGAGCTGAAAGAGACACAAGAATTGCACAACCCTTTGCTAAGCAATGAAGGCAGGAGTCCAGGCAAACGAATCTATTCGTACAGAAGCAGGGCCATGTCTTTACCACTGGATCAACCCAAGCCAATCGTTAATAAAGATGGCGCCCACAAGGAAATTTTCTTATTCCCATTTACCCAAGCCGAAGAAGACGCATTGACACAAGCCTATTTCAATACATTCAGCTACAACTCCGTGCTTGACTACAACCGTATAGCGGAAGTCAACGCTTGTTTCGACGACCAGTTGCTTCTATTTCGAGCGGACTGCGATCGTAACATCGGATACTTCCGGTCCCTCTTGTCAGACACTAACAACATCATGGAGGAACTTGGTTCATTGACATTCCACTACGACCAAGTCATCAGAGACACCGAGGATTTTGCTAAACAGTCCCGCGACCTCTTGAACAAGCAAACAGAGCTCGGGAAACGGGCGGCCGAAATGGACCATGTGATGAACATTTTCGAGCCGTTGGAATCTATCAGCAAGGTCTTGAGTATATCGGGAACTAATATCATCAGATCAGGCAGATGGAAAACAATTTTGACACAATTGCAGAATATCTTGAAATTCTTCGAAAATCACAAAAAGTACAAGGACGCCGAAATATACTCCATGCGGTACCGTCAGTGCGTCACCAAAACTTTGACGTTGATCAGAAATTACAACATAGACTTCCTCAAGAACAAGATCATGGAAGTTTCTGCGAGATTGAGCAGAGGAAATGTGGACTCCTTGAAACTAGACATTATGATGTACAGTGAGTTTGACAATGAGCTTGAAAAACAGACAGAGAACACAAAATTCTCCACACTTATGCAGGCTATTGCTGACCAGTGCACTGACCATAAAGAGTATCAGGGATTAGTGTCGGATGTGCTCTCTCAATACTTCAAATTGAGAGGAATATTGGTGCGCGCTACACTTGAAAAACAAGCCATGGCATCGCTTGAACAAAAGCCAAAGGCAAAGGGTGACTTGGACTCCAAAAATTCGAAGGATGATGATGTTGTAAAGCACTGCCAGAAAGCAGTGTCTCAATTCAAAAGATTGTTGGAAAAAGAGTATTCAGTCTTTGTGAAGTACTTCCCATTCGAAGAATTCGACGGCTACACTAGGCAGCACGTGGAAACTGAGCTCTATACTTTTTTGAAGCAGCTACTCGAACCGTTCTATGACGATATGAGAAACAAGATTCTCAAGGAGACCAGTATTACTGAGTTGAGCCACCTCACCAACTTGTTAACAAGTTATTATCAACTCGAAGACGATACAGCATCAAACATGTCATCTTTTGACAGTCAGCTTGAATATGGAGAGTTGCTCGAGCCGGCGCTACACGATTCTCAAGCAAGGCTCATCTTTCGTATTCAAAACTACATTGATAACAAGCTCCTTAAATACAAGCCCAGACCCGAAGATTTGCAATTGGGAAATCGCAAGAAACCAGCCGGGCGGGAGTCTGTTTTAGACGAGTTTGAAGCAAACTTGTTTCCTGAGCTTTATGTGCCAGTCGGAAAAGCATTGACCATTTTATCCAATCTCTACGAATTAATCAATTCAATGGTTTTCGATGACATTGCACATTACATTGTTCACAGTTGCATATATATGTTGAAGAATGGAGCTATGGGCCTTGCCGTCAGTCACCTTGGGCCCGCCGACGCAAAATTATTCTATTTAAAGAACTTGACAATGCTTAGAACACACCTCAACACTTTCGAGATCCACTCCGTCCGCACGGAGACGTCCTTAGATTTGACTGGCGGCATACAAGAACTAATAAGAGTCTTCAGATCTGGTCACTTGTCCGTCAGTCTAAACTCCCAAGGAGGATTCTTGGAACTCGTGAGGAAAACCGCTCCGAAAGTTATCAACGACATGATTGATGCCAAAAAAGAAATCGAGTTGGAGTTGAGCAACGCCTTCAATGAGTTCATTACGGATTGCACAAACATGATCTGTGAGCCCATACTCCACGAGGACAGCACCAGTTTGAGGGAGAAAACAACGAAACTAAGCGACAGTGTTCTCATGGAAATCCCGCATATCCACAAACAGGTGAGTTCCTACATCGAGGAGGATGAATTCGTTGCTTATCTTCTCAATGTATTGTCCAAGTTGATCTATAGCACCTACGAGTCCTTTCATCACACCGTGGAGGAGAAGATGGCATCATCAGAAAATACAGACGAGCTCAACGAGATCATGGAGCCGGACACATTTTTTAACTTTTTGGCAGAGACAATCACTGGGTTACAAGATACCCAGGACGCCAAACAGAATCCAGTTGATTTCAACGAAGACATTTTCAATGGCGAAGAGCCCATACTAGATGCCGAGTCGGAAAGCGTGACAAAGATAGAGGCATCGCCAAAAAGACTTGAGCCGTTAGAGCAGCGACCATAGATATACAGAAAGAAGCTTCTCGGTATACGGTAACCTGTATCTTGAAAGTTCCTTTTCAAAAGCAACGACATCGTACCAAGTGGCCCAAAGACTCTAGGGCTGTATATCACCATCCATCGGGTCATATATATTCTTTAACAACAACCGATTGAGCTCATTTTTCACAAACTGAACCATGTCACCTTTGATCATTATATGCGAGTTGTCGAGCTCTTGAAGCACAATGCCTCTGCTCGTAGAGTCTATTTGTAGAATCAACGCCCGAATGGACGGGTCGCAGCGTACCAAGACACCTTTACTAGCTGTGGGCATGTTTATGAGTATGTAGTCTCGGAAGTTTCAGATAACTGGCCCAAAGATTAAAATATGCAGTGTGATTCTCTTTTGCGAGTTCTTTCGTGGCGTTGCTAGTTAAGTGAGCATGCAAGTACAGGACACAGATTATAGATTGCAGCGTGAAACATATTTCTACCGGCCCCGCACAATTCACACAGATCATGGAAGAAACAAAATCTGGAGGAGGCCCTGACATCCAGTCCAACTCGAATAGCCCGCAGGATCCGAAAGCGTCGCCAAGAATAGAGGGCACTCCCCGAAGAATGATACTGGGAACGGACGTGTCTGACCACACTACGGAGATCCAAGACCCTTCTGAATTACCGATTGAACAGGATAATGAAAGTAACATAACAAACAAGATTTCATATCAAAGCTCACCGGATGCAATAGAAAATGGCGATACTACCAAATCTGCAAAACCAAAGACAGCCTTTAAAACAGAATTACACTCAATCCCCAACTCGGTTGCAAGAACAGAGAGCCATGATGAGGCAGACGTAACAAAGAACACTGAAAGTCACGGAGATCAGACAAGTTTCACCAGCGAATCGAGTGAAGAGAGCGAGGATGAAGATGAGCCCCCATTTTTGAAGTACACCAGACTCAATCAATTACCACACAACTTCTTCAAAAAAGACCCTATTTCCACGGCGACAGTCAGTGAAAAAGTGTTTATATTTGGCACACATTCTGGCATTATTCATCTCACGAAGCCAGATTTTTCAACGATACGAACTTTCAAGGCACACAAGGCATCCATTCTTTCACTATATACAGACGGCCATTATTTTGCCAGTGGCTCCATGGATGGAACCATTGTCATTGGCTCTGTCTCGGACGCTAAGGATATCATTATGCTCGATTACAAAAGACCAATACACGCTGTGGTGCTCGATAAGAACTATCACAAGACCAGAAGCTTTATCTGCGGTGGCATGGCTGGTCTTGTCATACTCTCGTCTAAAAACTGGCTCGACCAGCGAGTAGATTCGTACTTGGATAAGAACAACGGCCCCATCATCGCGATTCATATGCTCGACGATCTTGTGTTCTGGATGAATGATAAGGGTATTTCGATTTATCATACGGCCGCAAAACAGGTGATTTCTGTCATATCGAGACCTTCAGACTCTTTCAGAAGTGATCTTTACTGGCCGCGTATTTCTTTCCCTGAAACTGACAGAGCTCTCATAGCTTGGGGCAGCTATATCTGGTCCCTACGACTACACACCAAAGGCTACAATAGCTCACATTCTGGCGCAGGATCGTCAGTGAAGAGCAGAATACTACCTAGTGCTGCGTCCCTCTCATTTCGCTCCGTACCTGAAAGAAGCGTTGACGTAGAGCATGTGTTCAAAGTTGACTACCTAATTTCAGGTATAGCAGGGTTTAGTGACGACCAGTGGGTTGTATTAGCATACAATCAGCCGGAAGAAGATGATGAATCACGGACGCTAGTCTCCCAATGTCCTGATCTCAAAATCCTCAGTTCTATAGATGGATCTACTGTTTTCGAGGAGGAGTTAGCTTTCAATGGGATAGAAAACTTGGGCCTCAATGACTACCATATGCTATCTCACATCGGGCCCTCATCCACCATGTACTTGACGTTGAGCGCACGAGATGGAATAATAGCTCAGCAAGTCCAGCTTGATGATAGACTTAAATGGTATTTGGAGAGGCTGTCATTTGACAAAGCGTGGCACATGAGTCAGCACATAGTGTCCCCCTCAAAGAGACTCGAATTTGGTATCAAACATGTAGATTTGCTTGTGAAGGACAATGAGTGGAAGGAAGCCGCGGGCTGGCTCTCGAAGATCTTATTTGTCGATACAAGTGTATTTCCGGTGGGTGATGCAAGAAGCACCTTGGGCACGAAGATTTCCTCAGCCCTGAAGATGGAAGATATGGAGGCCTTGATGAAGGAATACGTTTATCAATGGAACCTGTGGGGCGATATTTTCATAGAAGCGGGTCATACCGCAGAGCTTACCGATGTGATACCCATCGATTCCCGTTGGAATTTGAACAAGTCGCTTTTTACCGACATCTTAACGTACAATCTAAAAAAGTTCGGGAGTGATGAACAATTTTATCAACTTATTCAAACTTGGGATATGGATCTCTATGACGTGAAAGAAGTGACTAACAGCATGGAACATATGCTTGAATTGAAGCCAAATGACACCAAATTGAGACTGCAACTCTGCAAGGTGTACGAAAACTCGCTAGAGCCAAGTAAAGCCATCCCCCACTTGCGTGTATTACGGAGCCCCGAGATAGTCGAATATTTGGACCGGCACCATATTTTGAACCCGTTCGCGAAGGAAATTCCTCATCTTCTCAAACTCAGGTTTGCTCTGGAGAAGGATATCGAAACCCTCCCTATTCCAGAGGTTGAGGCCAAATTGTCACCAGTAATTGACATCTTGGTGGAACGCAGACACGAAATCTTTCCAAAGAAAATTGTATCTTTGATGACAAATGAGCGTCTTGGAATAGTTAGCTATTTATACTTGGAAAGCTTGGCCACGATAGACGAGCTTTTGGTCAAGGGTTTCGAGAACTTACGAATTGAATTGTTTTCCCAGTTTGATCGGCCAAAACTTCTTCCATTCTTGATGACGACTAGCGATTACGACATCTCGAAAGCCATCGATATTTGTGAGTCAAACGCTTTCGTCGACGAACTTGTCTATTTACTTGGAGAAATCGGCGAAAATCAGCGAGCCATGTCATTAATCACTGAACAACTTGATGATCCTGAGAGAGCTGTCAGGTTTGCTAAGATGCGGAATGACCAGGAGACTTGGAATGTTTTATTGGACTATTCTTTTAGCAAACCTAAGTTCATCAAGGCTTTACTTGAAATGGCAGATGACCAGTCCAGCAAATTTTACAACCCCATGATGATCTTACAGAACATGACAACCGATGTGCACATCGATGGATTGAAAGATTCTATCACCAAGGTATCTGAGGACCATGACATGAACGTCATTGTCAACCAGCTTTTATTGAAGATTGTTTATAAACGATCCGAGGAAATCAGCAAAAAGTTTAAGAAGGATAAGCTACGGGGCTTTATATTTGCGGCCGATGATCCCGAGTTCAAAGCGTTGACTGAAATTTTCGACACAATTGCGCTTATGCTGAATCCCGAATCGCCAGCGAGCAAGCCTCAGCTAAAGCTCGTGAGCCAATTGTTGGAAAATGACCCGTACGCTAACAAACTGCACACTAACATGAAAGAAAAGTTGAGACACATAGACATTCTTAAAAAGGAATATGAGAAGGTTTGATCTGATCAGACAGCCTCAACGAAGTAAATAATGAGTAACAAGCGACCTTTGCGGAAATTCAACCTACGCAAAAGGATTAAGTCTTGACAACATACCTGTAGTAGCCCTAGAAAACAAGTCGTTGGCCATGAGATTAGCCTTTCCAAATTTGTCACATTTGGTAAAAGCGACGGCATTCGTCAATGATAATGAAACGCTGATGACAATCAAAATCAAATATAGAAGCTCCAATTTCAAAATGGCCATGATGCCGAGTATAATCCATGCTACTGGCTGCACGTATAAAAGAGTCCAAAACACCTTGGAGTCAATTGGATTGATGTATCTATCTGGGTCAGCAGTTTCGAATACCCAAATATTTTCGAACTCCGATGAGCCGTCTTTGGGATTGGTCTCGTTCCACCATCTTAATCCCACCAAGAGCCTACCCGCTATGTTCTTTAAGTTCCAGAAATCAGCAGAGATAAGAAGAATGAGCAAGATGAAATGGAGAATGAACCTGCTCTCTTTTGTGATCAAGGCAAGAAACAAGTTGCCGAAGAGATACATGAATATCGGAACAATTCTGAAAAATATGTAGAACAACATCGCAATTGGATGTGAAGATTCCTTGAGTCTTTGGATCAAATTTCGCTCTGTAGCTGGTTGTGGGATTGTCCCACTACGCTCAGAAAGTGCTGTTGTAGTGCGGGGTTCAGTTTCATTTACAGCTGGCGCTGCAGGAATGTCAGACTCGATCTGGGTGTATCCTGACATTTCTTCCTGGATTCTATGAAGTGTAGTTCGAGTCAGACAATGCCACGCTTGCTTGTACGGCATGTGAGGCGGGATCGCAGTTTCGCGTGGAACATGAGACGTCTGGGGTATCCGACAAGTCTCAAAATGTTCACGTGACCAGCAAAAGTAGTATTTTATTCTCCAACAAGTTCAACTGATAGATATCTTTCTCATTAATCAGCTTTCAAAAACCTCAAGTATCAATGATGTCGAATTGGATATATCAAAATTTGATCCGGAGTATTGGCGTCACACGATCGACCATATATACATATTCGAGGCTGGTGATTATTCGTAATGAATGCACGAGGCCCCATTACGAGGGGAGATGCCGTGCACTCACAATCAACTTTAAAATAGTGGAAAAAGTAATTAAAGCTGTGTTTGTTAAGTCAATTTTGATAGCTCCTCAATTAAATGATTTTCATAGTTACAACTTGGATCTTCGTTCGAAACCATTCAGGAGATCACTTCTTGAAGTGATACACATTTCCGACAGAAGTCCTCCAACACCTTAACAGAGGTACGCTTTAAGTCGAGTACATCATTCTTAAAAGAACAGAGATATGAGAATAGCTATTGTCTCAATCAAAAATTTTGTTTCCAGCACAAAAAAAATAGTTTAGCTTTTCTTTTGGATCACACGGTTGTAATAGATGTACGGGTGTGCAACTATAATATCAGGTGAGTTCATTCGATAGCCTTGCCCCTATTACTTCAATCAAAAAACTTCAGATATGATTCCCCTGTACCGAAGGTTTCGTGGAAACATTACGAGGACTCAGCTCGAGACTTTTAAGGTGCGTTCCATCTCAGATATTACATTATGTCAAATTTCTTGCCGCATATACTAATATCGCAGTTTGGGTTTTATCTCTTGACCCCCATTTTGGTGATGTACTATGTCGGTATTGACACCGATAAGAAGTTTAACTTGCCGGGCTTCTGGCCTGACCCAGTGACTCTCAACCAGATTCCAAAAGAGCCACATGAAATCCAGGCAGAAGTGGCCCGTATAAGAAGGGCAAGACTGGAGAAAAGGGCTAGATTAGAGGCCAAGGCCAAGGAGTTGGGAATAACGGAGGACGGCGAATAAATGCTATTGGGCTGTTTGTTGCTATTTCAAAAAAGGGATAGGTTCAGAAATTGTAAATAGGCAAGTATTAATAATGTGCGATTTGGAATTATTAAGTTTTGATTGAATGGGAGAATCTACATAAATTTAGACTTGAGAATTGTGCCCGTTCCACGGTTTCGCATCTCGCTTGCCCTGGAGTCTGGATAGATTGATCTTGAGCTCTTCAAGAGCCAAATCAGATAATTTGAGCCCATTATTGTTGGTGGCCTCGATCACTTTTCTGAGCACTGGGGCAAGGTCGTCGTCTACCAAAAATTCAGAAATATTTGGCAGACTTGCCGAAACAGTAGTACCACCGTATGCGAACGAGTGGGGACATCTGTAGCTTTCATTAGGCGTTGATCTTCTTGTGAACGGAGGCAGCCTCTCGCTCCTTTGATTTGGACCCGGGCTGCCATATGGCGAGTTTTGAGATAGTCTTCGCCTTTTCCTGGGATCATCCCCGCTAGAGTCTATCATCTGATTATTATGTGTCATGTTTCCTGGAATTCGTTTCATACCACGTGAAGTATCCATTTCATACCCTTGAGGACTTCCAATTTTTGGTGATTCCACAGCTGCATATGCATTACTGGCGGAGGCACTCGTGGCGAGTAGAAGCGCGTTCATGCTCGAAGATCGACTTTCAGAAAGAGAGAATCCGGCGACACCAGAAGATTGAATTTGTCTTGCAGATGGAGCCATGGTAATGGGTGGTAGGTTATCTTGGAATGATGCCAAAAATTGGGTTGATCCTGGAGCAAATGGTCTTGGTCTATTTGCGTCAGCAACTTGGGGTACAATATTTGCAACTGAGAAGCCGTTGTCCATCACACCACCTGGGCCTTGAGTAGGCCACGCTGAGGGAGATTCATCCTTCACTGTTGACTCGTTGAACGCTTTTGCAACTTGCCCGCTTGACTCATCACTACTCTTATCGCCCAGAGCGCAACTATTGATCATCTCATCAATGGAAGCGTAGTTCAACGAGACCTTTGCTCTCTCGTTCACAAGTCCCAAGAGCTCATTGATCTCCCATGGAATCACGACATTAAGGTAATTCATCACACTTTTGAGCTTCTCGTATGCTAGATGAGGATCATAGGTTTCCAAAGAATCCAATAAGGGTTTAAGAGTTTCGGCAGCCTCGGCCCTGATTTTAGGGTCTGAAGCAGGCCATGTCTTAGTAGCATCAATGAGATTAGAGCGCTTCCAGGCTTGATAAATCTTTTGCTTAGAGATAGAATCCCAGGATCTCTTGACCCATTCGATAGCCTTAATAAAAGGCACCTGATAATCTTTCTCAGATAAAATCTCTCCGGCTTCCTTTCCTTTACCAGCTAAGTTCTCGGACCTAGCGATAGATGACAGAGAATGATCAGTTGATGCCTTGTTATTCTGTTTGTTGATCATCTCCAAGTATTGTTGTAGACGGAAGACAATCTTGAACTCCTCCACAATACCAAAACTGGTCGGTATGAAGTCAAATTTGACCTCATTGAACAACCCATTGTATGGATTATTATGCTTAGAAGCATTTTCCAAGTAAACTAGCTTGATGTGCTTAAACTCAAGGTTCATAAGCCTATGTGTAGAACTATCGTCAAGAAAGATGATGACATTGCGGCCGGGCGAAGCACTCTCCAACTTGTGATCTAGAGTCAACAAATAATCCTGAAAAGTGCTTGACGTGATCCATTTGTTGTTGTTATACTTGTAGGTGATCTGAAATGCTTCACTCACCTTGTTAGCCAATGCATGTGACGATAAGTGAGCGTATGAAGGATTTGCGTGGAAAGTCGAAATTGTGCTTTCGGAAAGATCGAATGTGTCATGTTTCGAGACCACTAAAGGATTAAGCTTCTCTGACCCATCCA
>JAJMCI010000138.1:0-40383 GCA_030565705.1 Metschnikowia baotianmanensis | reverse complement strand
TCCCCCTTTTGAGTAAACCATTACTGAGGAGTTCCTTCGTCCCTCTCCGCTTTAAATCCTTTTCCATTTTTGGCTGCAGTGTTTTCTTGTGCATTCTTTTTGGTCTTGCCGTCCACCATGAGATCCTCGTCATTGCCGACAATGTGTGCCTCGTTCACAATTCCCCCCTTGGGGGCTTCCATAACAGCATGCCCATATTCACCTTTTGCATTTTGTGCCTTGTTCATGGCCAAGTCCGCCTTGTCGTTTTCAAGATCTCCGGCTTTGTCCGAATCTACTAATTTTCCAACATCGCCAGAATTTTTCTCAATTTTGCTTGCTGTCCTGGAGCCAACAATTTCATATGAAACTTCACCAGGAGCCTTGAGCTCCTGGGAAATCAAAAACATGCAAAGCCCAAAGAGAAAGAGCAAAACAATGTACCCGGTTAATTTCCTGGAGTTAGTAAGAAAGACTTGTTTTGGCATCTTGTCATACACAGAACTCCTTTTGGAAGGCTTCATGTAGTAAGGCCTGGGAAGCCCGTTGTTTTTGTAAGATCCTTGCATTTTAAGAAAATGGCTTATTCTTTGGATCGTCTTTCAGTGAGATGATAAAAATTAACGATTGTCAGTTTCACGTCACAAAGTCTCTGCTCCCAGAACCAATCCTTAAACTCTTCTCGAAGACTCGGGAGTTATATAACAAAGGAAATAGTCCGACTGATCTTGAACCTTTGAGTGTGTGAGAACGTAATTTACTGACTCGAGACTAGTGCAGGGTGTTCAGATTGAAATCGAGAAAAATGCATTTCAGTGATGTCTCGCCTCGTGAGTTAAGCGGCAGTGCTGGGCGAGCAAAATCGGCTACGCAGGACCGGATGTACACCCAATTTCCCGCCTTAAAAAGACTCGAGAAACTATTCTATTCCCAAATGGTTTGCACTATTATAGAAAACAGTCTCACCCACAGAATCTCACAAATTATTCTTGTAACCTGAACTATCTGAGATTTGGATCGAAACTTTGGATACCGGCACTATCATATTCTTGCACAACTCGCGTCAGGGCCAGAATTAAGCTTTAGCAATGTATATGCAGTCGTCACTGAACTCAGCTATGGCACATTGGTGGTAGAGGCGCATTAGCGGATGTCAGATTGAAAATATTAAACGTTTATGCTCACCAAAGAAACTCGATTTAGGAATTATGACTACTCACCGTGAAAATTCAGATTCTTAGTATCAAAAATCATGTTAAATATGTACAGAGCGCGTGTGGGACGCGTGACTTTCGGGCGATTGGCTGCAGTATTTATTCCGATGGCTCAATGGTGGCTAATCAGGTTTGAAGTTTCAGAGTGTATTTTTTTTTTCTTTGATAGATGAGCATGAAAAAATTGGCGGATAATCATTTTTTTTTTTTTTTGGTAGATTCATAGATTAGAAAAAAGGCTCAAAAGTTACCTTCTAAGCCCAAAAACTACACATCTATATATAGAACCTCTAACCCATTTCGAGGTCCCATCTCACGAATCACCTACGATGATTCCGACCTGACCTCACCTATGTATTGAAATTGAGTTTTTCAACTACCCAAAGGATGAATCGCTTTCCATGCTTCAGAAATCTGCCTAGGCAGTAAAACCGGAAGCGATGCTCCCGAGGTATTTTTCCGCCGTCTTCCCGAATATACGTTTCGGACGGTCTGAATAAAACAATCCAGCTTTTTCAAGTTCTCATATGAGGTGTCAGTTGGTGCTAACATCTCTCGAAGATTCATAGTAGTCGAGAAACCAATCTCTTGCCACCATTGTTTGGATACGTCACACGTATTATAAATGTGAGTAAGCACGTGTTGACTCTCTACCGTCAGACGGCAAAGGTGACACTTGGTGGGCAGTGAATCCCCGGCTTTGTCGTGCCTAGGAACATAAGATCCAAAATTGAACAAATGAATGGAGCAAGGTCGCTCCTGATCGTCAATCCCAATTCCATAGCTCAAACACAAAAGATGTGAAGGTGAAATTTTCCCGATGGATTTCAGCTCTTTAGTTTTACTTTTTTTTCTAACTTAGTTTGATCTTTTACCTTAATATTGAACAATCTGTCGACGACTTTCTCCCTACATGTATTTTTTCAAGTTGAGAAAGTAACATTTTTTTTCTGACAAATATACTGAAATGAGTTGCGCAGATAATTGGTCCTGCCCGCAATCTAATAAAGTCTATCGTATTTAGCATGGAAGTATCTAAAGCTGCTTGTAATTGAATTTACGCAGTCGCGCTTTACCACTGGCTAACGGGCTTTCAGACACGAATCGCGATTTGTGTCATTGGGTGCAAAAAACTACACATAAGTATCTCTTCCAAGTCAATGCTTTTTCACATAATTCTCTTGTCGGTCACACACTTGGCCATAGCAACGCCACCCGCTTGCTTCCTCGAGTGTATCAGTGGTATTTCCCATATTTGTACTAAAAAACAAGCTGATCTAGTTTGCTTATGCAAGGTACACGAGGCCGTCAATCAATGTATTTTTCACTTTTGCCCACCAGAGCACTTTTACAGCGCCAGAGACCATTTCAGTGGCACTTGTGTGGAGCATGGATTAGAGTTTGAGAGCCCGGATTACGCAGGCGACGGCCCTCTAGATGAGACGCTAAAGGAGGACGGACTGGATGCCGATGCCGATATCAATCTTTCTGACGCTGAACAGGATGTTCCTGACGAGAGTGGTGAGCCCATTGAGGAGACAGAAGATTATCTCGAGAATGAACTTGAGGAAATGAGCGATTGGTCAGAGGACGAAGACCAAGAGGGAGACGATTGGCAAGAGGGAAGCGAAGAGAATATCTCCGAGCTCAATCAAGACGTGATCAAGAGTTATATGAATTATTTTCTTAAGAAAAAGCCTTCATATCGTTCGCGAAAGGGAGCGTCGTCTTCACACGAGGTCTTCACTGCTGAGCACAAGCCTAGCGATACCAAGAAACACAGCCAGAGGCCATTTATCATTCACGGACCAAGTAGTTATGAGCCGCCAAGCAATAACGGAGGAGGGGGTCAGTCCTCGGGTCTTAAGAATCGTCATCACAAGTATGATGGGGGCTTCGATCGGGACAAACAGGATCAGATTCTTCGGCGACGGACTTAAATTGCCCCAATCAGCACGGGGCGGGGGCGAGAGTTTTTGCTGAGTCATCGTCTAGCTTTTCAGAACATCACCGTATCTTTCCTCTAGCAATATATGTTTCACCTGCTCTCTGGGCACACTCACTAAACCAAGCCCTCTCCGCCGAAGTGCGCCAGTCTTCAACCTGTCCAGGGCAGTCTCGTAAACATTTGATAGTAACAAGTTTCCAAACGGGTCTGCTACAACAAGAACCCCATCCACAACCCGACCATCTATGAGCTCAATACATAAGTTTTTTCCAATGAATTTCTGAACAGACATTTGTGGTGTGTAGTGATGAAGTTTGAGATATCGCGGATAAATGGCTTGACATAAACGAGCTTGTGAGCACCGCACCCGCTGTGCCACCCTAGAAAGAGCCACAAGGATCATATTACGACACCAGACTATGGGCAAAAAAACAGGCACCAAGATCGCAGTCCTAATCCTAAGAAAGTCACAGCTCAATTGAGTTATACGAAAATCAAAAGCGAAGATTATTAGTTTTCAATTGCGACACGTCGGCAGCCAATGCTACTGTTGTCAACTTAAACATTGGTAATGAACGCTATCACAATATTATTTGCAGTAGATAGATATGACGTAATATCTTTTCAGTCCAGTAATCGGATTCTTGATACTCAAAATCTCTTTTTTGGCAATTTGTATTATTGTGTTCTTTATTATAAATTGGCTTGGATCCTGGCCATGCACGCCCCGGCACGTTACCCGCACGGCACGCGGGACGCCATAAAAAGTCGAAAACGCTTGCGTACCAACGGTTCTCTTTTTTCCTTAACATCAAATCGCAGATCCCAGCTTCACAAAACTCGACATGAATTTTTGTTTTCCTGCCGAGCGAAGCAAATGCGGGGCATAAGCGTAGATTGATAAGCACGTTGCTGGGCGCCTGACGTTGACATCTACATGGAACGTTGGGAATCAGTTGAGGCTACATTTCAACTAAACCGTAATCGAAATTAGGCACGAAGCCTTCATAATATTGTAGACCTGGGTAAATTATTCGTTGCAAATTGGCTATTAGGATGCTCTCAAGTAAAAGTGATCTCAAAGCTACCGCAACGAGTATATCTGACGAAGTCTTCAAAAAGCCAAAGCTTGTTATATACCCTCTCAATCAACTCATTTTGTTTACTTAACACGTTTACAAAACCACGCACCCATAGGTAACAAGGAAGTGTACACAAGGAATAGCATTTCCCTAATTTTCCCACTTAACATGCTTCTTCAGGAGGACTTGAGGCAAGTTGCGTCCGAGTACGAATCGTACTTCCCCAAGCTTTTGTTGATCCACAAACAGAACTCTTCGACTTTCAGTCACATAGAACTCCAAACGCTAGAAGGTGAGCTCCTATCCATCTCAGCATGCGAGGATGGCTGGTTTCTTCTCAAATCGGAAAGATGTTTTGAGACCTTCGAAGCTTTGATGAATACACATTCACCTGGGTTCCGAGACACATTCGCAAACAACCTCCTCAACAAGCTACGTACATTGACCAAATAACAAAAGATTTTTTTTTGAAACTGTGTAATACATATGCAAGCATCTACTTCTTACCCTGAGTTCTCAACTCGTTCTCTATATCGCCCACGTCATACTTAGTGTTTCTTATGTAGTACTGCTTGTTTCTAGGCATGTACTTCGCAGGTCTATCAACCATCTCAATGTTCTTGATCTCTGGGTTGAATAATGGAATTCTAATCTCACACCCGACCTTCGACATCTTGTTTCTGATCAATATGTTGCTACCAACATTATTGACTCCCCTCTTTATACCGAGAACCCTCCCGAGCACCGTACTTCTATCAAGATATGTTACTTTGATAGTGTCACCAGTACGGATTCTCTCTTCACCGCTTACAAGCGCTGTTCTTTTTCCAGTGGGATCGTATTTTTTGAGTAGTTGCTGGTGAAGGTATGCAGCGGCGCTTTGTCCGTCTCTTTTCTTTGCGAGAGGCTTGAAAACTGCCTCGGACTTAACTGTGGAAAGAGATCTGCAGAATGCAGCTCCCGTGCTGGTATTTCTGGACGCAAGTTGCCCAATTTGTCTTGCCAAGTTGTACATTAGTTCTTGATGAACATATGGAAGCCTCGAACCCTTTTTTTCACCTGGCCCACATGTGAGCGTGAAGCGTGCAGGCTAGCGCCAACAGAGAACGGCCAGACGTGAAAGAGACAAACGTCCGCCAGCTTATTGCAGAAGGAAGATGAAAGAACACATAAAAGAGAAAATAACTGAAAATTTACATCATCATAGTTTTTATTTGATCAGTTTTTGCCTGATGATTTCGGCTCGAGATTTAAAGGGCTTTCAATAGTAGCCTCGCGGTCTCATGGGGCGACTGACATCTGCGTAGTTCAATTTGCTAAAGAACATGAAAGACAACTAAGTCAGATAAAACGAGAATCTTTGACACATCTGGTATCTACAATTGAGCTCAAAACCTTGGTAAATACATTATCAGCCAATATTCCCGTTAAATATAAAACACCGCACTAGCTAAAACCTGGGTCTTCTCTTTCTGGCAGTGAACTTGGAGTCTTCCGCCACCTTCCTACCTCTGCGCCTCATAGTTTCCTTCTTTCTATTGATGTAATCCTTCCTTGATTCCATCTTCTTTTTCATTTTACTGCTCATCTTTTTGGTTGTCTCAGGAGCGTCCATGTGAGCACCTGCTAGATTCAAGTTTCTGTCTGCTTGGCCCGCAGTGAGAACTAGATAGTGTTTCTTGTTTCTCTTCGATTCAGGATCATCCAAGATCAAACCACCACCGAAACCGGCAACCTTTGCACACTCCATGATAGTTTGTGTTTGGCTATCGTTCATGGGATAAAACTGAGCGACGAACTTGCCTCCCCTTTTTAACGAGGCATATAATGTGTTGAAAAACCTCAAAGTTCTTTTTTTGGGATCGGAGCCAGCCGAGTCTGCATTACAAAGCCATTGGATCACCGATATGGAGATAGCGGCGTCAAACGTACCTGCTCTGAAAGGAATCCCATTACCCAAATCAGACAAAAACAAGTCTCCTTCCACTTCTCTGTCTAGCGCTGACGCCAACATGCTTGGAGCAATATCCATGCCTACCCAGTTGTACCCTTCCTCTGTTAAAATCTCTCCGGAAAGTCCCGAACCACAACCGACGTCAAGTATGAAGTGAGGCTGATCTTTGTCTAAATTCAATAGCTCTAGGGCTCGGAGAGACATCTTCGCCTGGATGTGCTGCACACGCGTAGAAGAGGTGTACTTAAAGGATTCAGAATCATTGTAAAATACCTCTGGAGGTGCAATTTCCTCTGGTCTGGACATGTTATTTTGGCAAGTGATGTATCAGGGTGACTATCTTGGCGTGATTGTGACGAGCAGGAAGTCAAAAAATATACATGGTGCAGGACACGCATATAGCGATGCCGAGGGATGAGGGTCCTAAAGCGTGATGATTCCAGAAACAGCATGAGTAATTTTTTGTGAGGGAAAGTACACACAAAGTGGGGCTATCCTGATATGTTCAAATCCCTATATATTTCTCTTGTTTAGATTCAAGAACCCCTACATGAACTTGATTTGAGATATCCTCTGTTGCATCAAACGCGCGATGGGTGCAAAATGCGACCAAGATGCTGGTTTCAAGTTCGATGAAAAGTATAAATGGGTCCTAAACTCTCATCCAAATAAAAAGAGTTAATCTCTCGGCTTCATACTTATATCAATAAGATTGATGTTTGGATGAGTTTCCTGCTCGGTGTATGCTATCAAAAAAACGATGGCTCACTGGATGTTGTCCATACACCAGGAAAACGATAAAAAGTGAATTGTGACCCAATACGAAGGCATTTAGAGCCAAATTAAATCAAAATATCAAGTATAGGATACAGATCATAGGCGGGCCTGTGACAAATCCAAACCAGCATATAACGTTCCCCAAAATTTTCTCGTCACGTAGTAGTTTTGTCTGACTAATGAGTACTAATGGTATCTGTGCCATCTGGAGAAGAAACAAAAAACCTCTAATCCTCCCAAAAATGACATACATGACCATTTCATGGACAATGCTAGAAATCAAAAAAGTCATGAAACCAGCGGCCACTTTTGAGAGCGAGAATGCGCTTATGGAAGAGTGGTAAACATGCCGATGCAAGAATACATGCACAGGTTTGTTCCAGTACCGGGCAAATTGTGACCAGTCAGTACAAGACCACCAGGGGCCGTAGAAATCACGATCTGCATACCTGCTTACCTCAGCAATACCACTTAAGATGACGTCCCAAATGAGATAAAATACGAGGATGTATTCCAAGGTGAAAGGTGGAATCAAGTCAATAAAGGCGACTAGTGCAAACATGCTTCTTTCTGGAATTGACGTATTCCTCACCCTGAACTTGTTGCATTCTACCACCAAAGGGTAAATAGACTCTTCTGCTATTATCAACATGAGAAACATGACACCCACTAGAGCGCAAAGTTTTTCGAACAAAAACATTCTGCTCATTTTCTCCTTTCTCGCTAAAACAAGCGTGTACAGAACGGTAGGAAACATCGTGAAGTCGAAGAAATCTCTCAAATTAATATTCTTTGGAAACTTTACCAAATTGGCACACAAATCTTTCGAATCCTTTTCCAAAACACCTCGCTCATTTGCCTTTTCAAGTGCGTGAGACTGGTGTAATAGCTCGAACTTGCAGAACGCGATTGATTCCAAAATTAAGCTTTTTGTGCTTTCAGGGTGGTATCCCTCAGGAAGTGTTACAGACTCTTCTCGAAGTCTCTCGAAATAGCATTCCGAAAACTGAAGTTCTCTCAAGACTTTCCAGAGGTAACCATTGTAGAATGCATAAGAATGCATTTTCATCAGTAGCACAAACATATGAAGGACAAGAAAAACTCTCCCTATCCACTGATCTTTCATAAGACGTTCACATATGAAATACCCCCAAAATCCAAGGAAGGTGACTTCATATACGGTAGTGGCAAGTCGGCCTGTTTTTCTCCACTGAATGACGTTAGCGGCACATAGGACTTGGATGAAATAAACAAAGTATATGGATAAGTACATTGAAAGGTCTGTGATAGCAATCTTTAGTAAACCGGTTGTAAAGATTTCGAAAACTGGCGCACTGTAGAACGCCGTTTGCTTATCGGCGTAGGAGTGAAGAAGGCTCTTTAGCATGAGGAAGCCGACTCCAAGCCAGAAAAGAATGAAGAATCCGAAGAATTGCGAGTTCTTAAAGTCGGAACCCTCCAATATGGTATTGGGAGTCGGGGTTGCCTCAATGTCCACGAAGTTGGAGCGGTACTTTCCAGCATTTCGCTTCTTCCGAGATGCTCGTGCGTGTGCGTCGCTCTCAATTTCTCGAAATACTTTTTCAATGCTTGCCTGATTGAACTTTTTGAAACCCTGAGACTTACTCGTTTTTCGGAATTGAAGTGATGGAGTGTCTTTGAGATCGACTTCTCCGTTTGTGGTTGAGGAGGCTTCGCTTTCATCAGAGGACTCTTCTGTGGTGAGATCGCATTGCAACGGCTCTCTTGATTTGATCTTCGAAATTCGGTTGAGATTTGTTTCCAGAGGGACTCGTATTGGCATTTTCCCGAAGATAGATCGCAGAGAGAATATAAAATCACTTCAAATGAGGGAATTTTTAAACTTCTAGCCCAAGCCTGGGCCTTGCTGAATGGCAATTTCGTAATGGCGCGATAAGCGAAACATTTAAAGGCCGCAACCATGCATGCACCCTCGACTTCTTGCTACGCGCTTGCCATATTTTTGAACTTAAGGTACGAACTAAGTTTACACAGATTCCATGATCCATAGCCTAAGCTAATATTTCTGGTAATTGTCTTGATATAATCGTAGGTCTACGTGGGTTCCATGGGATCACAGGATTAAGGAAGTTAGCCTTGTGTTTCCGGCAATCTCGGCCCATAACTCGCAATTCGAGCCGAAAAAGCATCGGTACGGGCCTCCTGCCATCACTCACATATATTCTACCATTTACGATTGTATATTATTTTTAAAAATAAGAGTTGAATCTATCTGGTACACATCTCGCGGTCACGTACTGGAACGACGTGATTTTGATGCACCGAGTAGTTAGACGTAGAAACACAAATCAAAGACAAGTATCGATCTCTGCCAGAAGAGCCATTAATTGTTATCGTTAGAGGAATGCGCTATTTACATTTATCTGTACACTCTCTCAAAAGGTCTGGTATCGTTAAAACATGATTTCCACACCAAGTTTACCACTGCCTCAGCTTCCTCCTTATTCTGACATTTTGGATTGGCAGAAACGGAAAGGATCGCTCTCCTTCTAACACACTCTTGGAACTTACCCCCAAAGTTGCCGAAACCAGTTCTGCGGATTTCGTTCATGATCCGACATTCCCCACTCAACATTGATGCCCGAATCTCCGTACAAGCATGGTGTCTCAAATTTGACAAGTCCACATTGAACTTCAAATGATCATAAGCATGGACTAGCTCATGCGTTAAAACATCCTCTATCAGATATTTGTCTTGTAGCCAGTTTGAGCATAGGAGAATGCCCATCTCGGGGTGAAAGCCGCCACCTTTGGCTTCATCACATGCATCGCAAATAATGTTCTTGGGACGCAAGTTTCCCCCAAGCTTCCGCACATGATCCATCATGAAAGTCACAGATGGTGAATACTTGAGCACCCAATCTCTGTTTTTCTCGCATTTGTCGCAATCGGCTGGATAGTATTTCGCCTTATAATCGTGCTCAAATTGCGCTGCTTCTTTTTCATCCACACCTAGCCCCGTTCTGTAGGCGAGAGATCTCCTCCACCATTCGAATCCTTTGAGTTTCTCCGGCGGCGATGTTCTTAGTGGCTGCTCGTTGGTCATCTTGATGGAAGAAAGTAATTAAGGCACTGATGACTTCAAACTACAGGACTGCACGAAATGGAGCGAACTTGGATCTCGTTTCACGGCAAAGTTGACAAGGTTTTAAGATGAGCTGAGCCTTTCATTTTTCTCTTTTTGACCCTTCTTTTTTCTCAATCCGAATCAACATGATTCTTCTTAGAAAGTCTGTTGAGAAGAGAAGCGCCAGCAATCAAGAATTTTGAAATTAAATACAAATAATCGTGACTCACGTGACCTAGACGAACAGGCATGATGGCCTTAATAAAACGGGTCAAACTTTAATGGGGTTTGGGAGAGTGATTCTCCAGGCATAATTATTAGCGATCTCTAGAGTATGTAAGCCAAAAGATCGATATCATTTTTATTTTGATTTAAATTCGCTTGTGACCCCGCAAACCAAGTTGCACGTCATCTCGCGCTATGTCTGCTCATCCTGTAGTCATGTACCTCCACGAAGGGCACTAACAATCTTTTTCTGCAAAAATGGTGGCAAACATATGGGTAGCCGCAGCGGACAATCAGATAGACGTTGTGAAACAACATCTTGAATCGAACAAATTCTCAGCAAATGCCAAGGACCCAAATGGATACACGCCTATTCACGCTGCCGCCTCTTACGGCCACATCGACCTTTTGAAGTACCTCATTAGCAAAGGCGGAAATATTGATATTCAAGATAACGAAGGTGATACGCCTTTGCATCATGTAGAGGACGTCGAGACAGCAAAGTTTATTGTCGAACAATTACAAGGTGACTACAAAATAAAAAACGAAGAAGGCCAGACAGCAGCAGAATACATAAAAGAAGAAGAGGAACACCCAGAGCTAGCGCAATACTTATGCTCTTTGCTCCATGACAAGCCCGATTCCAGCAATGGTGCTATGCTCGATAGTTTGCCTATCCCTGGTGTTGTGGATGGGCATGCCATCAGGTACACCATGGAGGAAGACGCTGGAGAGATGGACCCGGAAAGAAGACGTAAACTTGAAGAAATCGCCAATAGTGAAAACCCAGAAGAAGCCTTGAGAGACTTAGTGGCTTCTGCGGTGAGAGACGGCTTAGCACAGTTTAAGACTGATGCAGAGGAAAGCCACCTGAAGAGAAGTAAAGGCAACCAATAGACGCTCATAATGTTTGAAAAGGATCGCCCGATGTTTAAGGCAACCATCCTTCGGTGAAAGACCATCCCTTATTCCAAGTTTATCGAGGAATTTCTCAAGAAATGATCCAATTTTGCTGCACTTATGGAGTACAACCCGCCTTCACTCTACGACCGGAAAATTTCGATCCATAGAATATCACCCAAGTGAATCATGTAGCACTGAATTAATGTCTTTCATTTCTACTGTTTATGTAAGAATTTCTAAACTTCGGCCATTGATGAATCTTCTATCATCTTGAGCGAATCATAGAGATGACGATTCGTGCTGTAGCTCGCGATATGCATGACCCGATTTGCGTCACAAAGGAAATACAAGCAGCTTGTCTAGCTTTCTACTGATAAACAAGGGTTTTATATCATTCAACGATGAGTGCGCATCAACTCCTTTTTATCATAACCGGTAAGTATTTGAAGATGAAAGCGTGTGGAGGAGATACGCTTCCTTATCTAAGATGCCGATAAATATCCCATCGAAAGCTTCCAGATTTGACTGCTGGCGCAATACATTTTTCTTTCAAATTTTCCACCACTGTTTTTGCTTGTTTTTTTTTTTTCGCTGTTGAAACCAAATCACAGGTGGATTGACTATTAACCGTCAGGTGGCGGAACAGCACCCAAACTCCGCGATAGGGTTCAGCAGCTGGGCGTCACAGATAGTTGGTCCAGGACTATATGCACCACCGTCGATACATTAGTCGACGATCATTGTGGAAAATTGATTTGGAAAGCTCAGTCACGAAACCCAAACATGATTCTGAGAATTATCGACTACGTAAAGTCTGGCCCCTCCAATGTGGACGGAACGCCATTGTATGTTTATTTGTATTTTTTCGAAGGCAAGAGGCTTTGTGGGATTGACCCTCGGTATAAATAATTCTACCCATATAGTACTAACCAGCCACCAGTAAGACTTTCCACATGCATTCGATCGAGGAGTTGACAGACATGAATGTTTTTCAAAGACTTAAGCTTGCTGACTGGAGATTGGAGTTGTTCACTCTTTTCACTTGTGTCGTCTTCGTGTTGATGTACAAGGTGGGTGACTTGTACAACACCAACAAGGTTTCTGCTTTCCTTCAAGGTGTCAAGGGAGTTTTCGAGGAAAACTTCTTCCTTTTCGGTGTTGACCACAACAAGTTGTATGAGAAAGATAGCTCTGAGAATTTCGCTTCCTACGCTACCGGCCGTGAGAGTATTTCCAGGGTGAACTTGGTTTTCCGTTTGGCTCCAAGGCAAAACTTTTTTCTCTGGGCCATGGAACTGGTTTTTGCCTACTTCACCGAGTCTGTTCCTACCCCTGAGGATAAGGTCGACATTGTGATCTCTCCTTCTGCTGACTACGAGAACTTCATCACAGCTATTGTCTCCAAGTTGGGTATGAATGAGTACAGAAAACTTAACTACTACTTGTCCTTGACCAAGACTTCAGACTCCGCCTCCTTGCCTGAGTCATTCGTTTTCATGAGCGAGGCTAACGATTTCCAGGAGAAGACTTTTACTGAAAGACTTGCCAAATCCTTGAACTTCCCCATGGCTTCGTATTTGAGATACATCGCCTTCACTGACCAGGGAGTTGACAGACCCCAAGCGATCCGGGACTTGATTCCTCACCGTAGAATTGTCCTCTCCCTTAGGTTGGTTACAGGAACGCAACAATTGGCTGAGATCTCTGAGGTTCTCGCTGCTATCTTCGAAATTGTTGACCAGATCTCATCTGGCGAAATTACATTCAGAGCCGAGTCCTCCAAGAAGGTCGTCAAGACTAGAGAAGTGGAAGTTGCGAAGATAAAAAAGGCAGAAGAGGCAATCAAGCAGGAGGAATTGGCCGAAGAAAAGGCCAACTTGAAGAGAGAGGAAAAGGAGAAGTTCAGAAACTTGTCGAGAGAGGAGCAAGCCAAGGCCGAGAAGAAGGCCAACGAAAGAAAGCAAAAGAAGATGCAGAAGAAGATGAAATTAAGAGGATGATCGTCTCTCATGATAGATTTAATAAACAATACAATCACTGAACTAAAATACTATTCATAATACAACGCTATCTATGTAATAACCAAAGCTGAACATTCGACTCTCTCTGTGAATAATCACATGTACTCCTTAAAGTTTTCCGGTCAACCTCCAACCTCTTCCTACTGGAGTATTGAAAGCTTCAACAAGCCCAGCCCCCTTTGCATCCGCAAGGATCCACAATAAATCATAGCCGTAAAAAGGCTTTCTGAAGTTCGCCATATTTTTTCCTTCCCATTTCTCGAACAACTTTTCTTCTAAGCTTTCTTTGTACATTGCCTTATTGAGTGTCTTGACTAACCAGCTTCTTCCTGAATTGATCATTTTTAAAAATGCCCCGCATCTAGGATAAGCCACAGAGTACTGGTGAACATCGATCTCGAAATGATGATTGGATGTCAAAGTCAAAAAACCGGTATTCACCAAAATTGTAAGTTCTGGTGCAGAAAATTCTCGGTTAGTCACAACAAGAGCGGTCGGGCTCCTTCGTATAAACTCCTTGTATTTAGACATGGCCAAGGCCAATTCTAAATCGGCCAGATTCGCTGAGTCAGAAATTTCTCTCAAATACAGTTCTGTCTTGACAAGAACTTCGGCATTTTCGTAGCCATAGGTGACCTGATTGTTCAAGCCTCCTTTTCCTGTTCTCAGTATGACAGGCAGTGCATTTGAAATAACAAATCTCCGCACTTGGCCTTCTCTGGTGGAAAGCTCGAGACTACGGTCAACAAATGTGTTACCCCTCAACTCAAAGATTGAATAGAGCTGGTTCACTGTGAGCATCCCACAGGTTGGTAGCTGTAGACTCCTGTACTTTAAAATGTCTGCTTTCACTTCCAATGATAGACCTCTCAACAGAAATAGTAGGTCCGACAGAGTTTTGGAGTTCATCTTCGCCTCTTGACTAAAATACCGTTCGTGATATGGTGTGATCTCGGCCCATTGGCTCTGCATCACTTTGTCCATTGCGTGCACGATGGAGGAGACATCTCCTAGTTGGAAATCCATCTGAATATTGTGTTCTGAGACCTCTAAGCGGTCTTCCGTGGAAGTACTCTCGACACAAACATTTTTCTCGGGACTGATGCATTTACCTTTTGTTGATTTCCTAGCTATAAAGCTGAGAAACGGCCTTTTATTATGGCTTGGCTTCAGAACTCTTGACAGTGGAGCTGATGTAGAGCGTAGACTCATGAAGGCAAAATAGCAGGTGTTCAAAGTATCGCGAATTGCCCCTTTGGCCACATCAAGCTGGGCAAATTGAAGGGCGGACAAATCCATAAAACAGAAAATGACAGCGACGAGAACGTTCACGATATTAAACAACGTAAACAAAATTTATCTAACAAATACTACCGAGTAGAAAGTCCTTACGTCTGCATGAAGATACGTGTTCGACATACTACAATCGGCACAGGCCAGCCTTGAGAATAGCCTATCATTTTCCATAATTTTGGTCGCGAATGAAGCATTTCCTGAGTTTCAACTGGTCTATATACAATTATTGAATGCTAAGGTTTCTTTGGAGAGTACCTGTTTGTCCAGCGACCAGGAAAGTCCAAGAGTACAGACCCGCAGCTTCGATCTCAGCAACATTCTCGCCCTGGCTATTTTTAATAGAAATTGCAGTGGAGGGGACCTCAACACCGGTAGAGTTGAAGACATATGTGGCAAGGGATTTCCTCGAAATAGGGAATGTGGAGGATTTGATGGTGAATGTGCCGGGTAAACCTTCGTTTAATTCAGCCAAAGTATATGTAGAGGTCGAAGCTTGGGCAGTGAATGATTGAGCTGGGGTGCTTCCAGTGGTATTTGTGGTTCTAGAGTTGGCAAATAAGTTCGACAAGTCGTCCAAAGACAAGACTGGTACAGACTCTTTCTGTGCGGGTTTCTCCATAACAACCTTTTTAACCTCCGAAACAGGTGCCACACGTGGCTTTTCTACGACGGGTATTCTTGGCTCCTGTCCGTCCAAAATATAGCATGCCTTGTTACCAACGTGTAAGAAATTTCTCATGTATGCGGGCTTCACTCTCACAATCTGGCCCTTGATACCCAAAGGCAAGCAGTTCTGTAATAGTTGAACAGGGATCTTGTCCGACTTGACAGCCTTGGCAGATGCCCACCTCGTAAACTGTCTCGATATGCTAACCTTGTGAAACATGGTCCGCCCGTAGTTTAGGTGCTCGGAGATCCAATGTCTGCACTTGGTCTGAGGATAATAATCCGAAAAATTATTTCGGCCCACCTGGTGTACTGGTGTGTGCCTATTCCTACGTGCAATGGGTTGATCAAGTCATTTGGTGGCGGAGCCATAGACAAGAAGAAAATAATTTGTAGAAAGTGAGCTTCTGCATATGATTCTGTCTTGTATTTTATTTGCAGGGGAAATGATAATTATCAGAGTCGTGGAGTTTAGCTGGACTGCAATCTACCGTAGACAGGCTGCAACGCGCTTATCAACAGAATGCATGGCCACGGTCTATTCGCCATCATAAATGGTTAAGTGTGTGACTTAAACAAAACAGGTTTCTGTTTACAAGCAAAATATCAAGGCGAAAATAGAAAAGCAGATAATAATTACGTTCTTGCACTGTCATTTTAATTCTTGATTACACCGCTCCTACACAAAGTCGCTTTGCGCGCGAGCGAAGTCTTCCCACTGCAATATTTACCCTCAACCTATCTCTTCGCCTGATCACCATCTCTTCGCCTGATCACCATCTCTTTAAATTCGAGCCCAAAACTATATCGCTCTTTTAGTAACTTGAACTGAGTATACTGTCTTCCCAGCTAGCTACTGCCAACTATTCAACACTGAATGATATCAGAAATTTGCTCTGTGTGCTTTGAAAATGAGTCCAGGTATACATGCCCGGCATGCGAGTCGAAGACATGCTCTTTAGACTGCGTCAAAAGACACAAACTCCGATCAGAATGTACAGGGGTAGTCAATCCTACCAATTTCATACCCTATAAAGATCTCGGATCGAATCAATCTTTGGTGAATAGAGACTACAATTTTCTTCTCAATTTTGAGCGAAAAATTGGTCTTAGCAAGTCTGATATCAAGGACAGTGCAAAGCAGGTATTCAAACGAAACTTTAATCAGGCGAGAGGTATCAAGCGACCCCGTTTCAATGACGCACAAGAAGAAGACCCTCGAATGCTGCTAGTGCAGAAAGCCTATCCTAATTCGACGACGATGTCCGTGAAAAGAGAAAACACCCTTGTCATTCATCTCCCTTCTGGCATGTCTCGAAGCCTACAAAACAAGTCTGGATATGACAAAAAGTCCAGCGTGTTTACATGGTCCGTCGAATGGGTGCCTTTCGCGAACGATGGCTTGCGTAGGCAGTCGTTCATGAGTTTCAGACTCAAAGAATCAAGTCTGTTGAAGGATGCAGTACCCATAGCCGTGTTGGCCAAGTCGTTTGGTTTGGAAACGCTTGATAAAGACGCTTTACACTTTTTCCTTGAAAATTGTGTCAGTTCCGTTCCACAAAAGCTTTCCCTCATTTCACTACTACCGGAAGATTCGCTTGCTACTGCATTGAAGGATAAAATTGTTCTTGAGTTCCCGAAAATCTACGTATCGCTCAACGCAGTAGATAACGCGGATTTTTCAGGGCAAGACAATTATGGCCTCAACTCACCCCAGAGCTTGGAAGAATCCTCAAGCTCGGGCTCTAGTTCAGGGTCTGAATCAGAACTGGATTTTGATGATAGTTCAGGGTCTGATACCTCTCTGGAGAGCAGTGATTCAGATAGCGATGGGGCACCAGAGGAAGATTCATCAAGGCCTCCTGAGGAGGTGTCTTATACCCCGTAATTCCTGACTATACAGACTGCTGTAGACAAAAGTGAATGGTTATTTGCGTGAACGCTCACAGTTATTATTACCCAATTCCTCAGCAGTTGAACTTTAATATTACTGCCAATATTTGATCAGGGAAGAAATACGCGTCATGAGAACTATATACCGAATATATTATAAGTAATGCAATTAATTTTATCTCTGGGTCTGGTGAGCCCTTTCAGTAGTGACCTGCATCGCGCGAGATGACCTCCTGTTAGTACAAATGGGAGGGACTACTCCAACGGTCTAAACGACGGACATACCAGGCACACTCAAATGAACGTATTCCGGAAACCACTGGAACATGATAGGAATATACATTCCACAATTTATGTTGGCAACCTAGATACGCAGGTCACAGAGGCGCTTTTGTATGAGCTATTTATTCAGGTTGGCCCTGTACGGTTACTCTATTTACCCAAGGATAGGGTCCTACGAACACACCAAGGCTTTGGGTTTGTTGAGTTCAGAACCATCGAGGATGCTGAATATGCACTTAATGTATTTCGAGGAGTGAGGCTTTTTAGCCGCACTTTGAAAATGAATAAGACTGATTCTCAAGGCCCCACCTCAAACTCCTCGGAGTTCAAACAATCCACTGGCGTGGGAGCGAAGTTGTTTGTGAATAATTTGCACCAACTTGCGGACGAAAAATACTTGCATAATACCTTCTCATCCATAGGTAATGTAATTAATCAGCCAGTTGTCGTCAGAGACGAGGAAGGGCATTCTAAGGGTTACGGATTTATTGAATTCGCTGAGTTCGAAAGTAGTGATCGGGCAATTGAGCGTTTGGATGGCGCGACTCTTATGAATAATAGAATTAGATTGACCTACGCGTACAAAGAAGGATTGGAGGGCAAGAAGATACAACATGGTGATCACGCTGAGAGAACACTCGCTAAGCAGGGAAAGAAACACTTACAGAAACATCCAGCCATTAAAGAAAACAGGCCATTGCGGAATAGGTAGAGCATCGGTGTTCCAAAATTCATACTCACGTCAGAGGGTTTGTTTTAATTTACATTTATCTTTTTAGCATACTCTGACTTTTGTCTTGTATTGGTCTCATGAATTGTGGCGGCCTCTGTACGTCGGCACGGAATCAGAACTGCGGGTCAGGTATGGAGAAAAAACAGTGTGGCGGGCTCTCGAATGAGAGACCACGATTCGTGCAATTTCCTTATCAAATTTAATCATTTTGAAATAACCTAATCCCTTAATTTTGGCCCTGATTATAGCGTACTCGTCCCCAGATCTCAGAATCAGCTATATTCGAAAGGGTGATTATTTAGATCCACATGTTCGCTATATTCTGTTGCGGCATTCTCGAAAACCATGCGGGTGAGCTTGGGTGCGTCTTACTAAGCCAATTCCTGAGCGCGCCCAATTGAGGGGTCCCTCAAATTCAACAAATGTTATTTAAAAAGTCGTTTTTGCACCTTCCTCACCTACCGCGAAATTATCCCTCAAATATCTCAATTAAAAAACGAACAATGTCTATCCCAGCAAAGCAATATGTCGCATTGGCCAGAAAGATATCTGAGACACCAAGCGGCATCGAGTATGCAGAAATCGAGTCTCCGCAAATTACTGGGCCCCATGATGTCATTGTCAAAAATAAGTACGCGGGTATCAATTTCATTGATGCATACTTCCGCATGGGTGTCTATCCCGCTGAGTTCCCTCATATTTTTGGCAGAGAGGCTGCAGGTGTAGTCGCTGCAGTTGGAGAGAAAGTTTCGAGATATAAGGTTGGGGATAAAGTCGCTTATTTTGGTGCTCATTCGTTTGCACAATACACAAAACTTTCTGATGAGGTAGTACAGATAAAGAAGCTTTCGGACAATGCCACGGATGAAGACTTGAAGAAGTGGGCTGCCATTTTACTTCAGGGTTTGACCGCGATCACTCTTCCAACCGAATCTCATAAGGTTGAGAAGGGCGACTTCGTTCTTGTTTGGGCCGCTGCAGGCGGTGTTGGTCAAATTCTTACAAGCTATGCCACCTCTCTCGGAGCTAGGGTCATTGCAATAGCTTCCACTGATGAGAAATTGCAAACGGCCAAGAGCAGAGGCGCTGAATTTTTGATCAGGGCAGATGAGGACATTCCCGCAAGGGTGGCCGACATTACCAACGGTGAAGGTGTTCGTGCGTCGTTTGATAGCGTGGGAAAAGACTCTTTTGAGGCTTCGTTCGAGTCTGTAGGTAGAAAGGGTACTTTGGTCAGCTACGGCAATGCCAGTGGTGTCGTCCCTCCATTTTTGATTGGCAGATTGGGTGCTAAGAACATGAAAATTACCAGATCTCTGTTGTTCGCCACGATCCAAACAAGGGAAGAATGGGACTATTACACCAATCTTTTGGAAGACGCTTTGTCGAATGAATATGTGCGAGTGGCGATCTACAAAACTTATCCTTTGTCCGGCTATGCCCAGGCAACAACGGATTTGGAAAATCGTAAAACTTCTGGAAAATTGATTCTTGAGATCCCATAAGTACCAGAAAATTAGATCTTATTAGATAGTCCGATCGTTTGATCATGACTAAAATATCCTATGTCTTTCATATGCGAGGTCTGGAATGTTCATATTTGCCCAAGTCTTCTGGGGTCACTACACCGTAGACTAAATTGCCTTCTCCGTTGGTGATTATGGCGAAGTAGTTCCCAGAGTTGAAGAATTTTCCAAGTTCTTCCAAAGGCGTCAACGGTGTCAAAACCAGGTATTGCTTGCCTCCTGACGACCTTGGTTTAAGAATTTTAGAGTTCAAGGGAGTATTTAGGCTGGACTTGTGGTCCTCCTTAGTGTATCTCGCCTTAGCCTTTTGGCTGAACCAGTGCATATAATCTATTGTGAGGAGCTCGCTGGATGAAGCCGAACGATCCACCAGCTTCGGATCCACGAGTTTCACCACTCCAAGCAATCGTTTATTTGTCTCATGAATCACTGGAAGAAAAGTGAACTCATTTTCAAAAGCAACCTCGAAAGCTCTTTTGATAGGTGTTGATGGATTCACCGATATGGCCGGACGGATATCTAAATCTTCGACAGTAGCGCCTCGATAGTCTGAAATGTGAAAAAGCAGCGGAGTCATGGACGACATGGTGGTGGTGGGTGGTGGAAGTGGTGATGAGGTGCGATAATTCTTGCCGCACACCGAGATTAAGACTCCTCCACCCACGCGAACTAGTCTGCAGGTAAATCAGGGCAATTGGTACCGCGATAAACTAATTATCCACATTCAAAATGCAAATAAGAGAGTGTGAGTCGAAAATGTGACTCCGAAATTCAGGCTGCTTCTGCACTTTTATATTGCCCGCTACGCCTGGAGATTCCTTCATCATTTCCGCCTTCTTCCCTCGCAACTCTTCTCCATACATCCTCGTCATTGCCCACGTCTAGCACACCAATCCGCATAGTCGCCAAAAGGTTGACTGCTGCAGTCAGGTGACCGTATACGCCACCGTAAAAGGCCTTCGTGGCATCCTTGCCGTGAGATGCCTTCAAAAGTGCCAAACCGCCTGGATGCTGGTCCATAAAGGGCGTGATATCATGTATGATGTTCTGAATGACGATGTAGACTCTATTTTGCGAAGACGCAGAATTGCAGAGTTTCTTGAAGTCTCTAGTAGAGATCATTGGCAATTTGGAGATGGGCGTGCCCCAATCCAATTGGGACTTTAGATGGTTCAAGACTTCCTGTTGCTGCTGAATTTGAAGTTGTGTTACTAAGCTTTGAGGAGCCTTGGCAATATTATCAACTAAGCCGAGCTGCAGTAGGAAGCAGATAAACCATTTGGTTGGATCAAAAGCCCATTTCAGTGAACACACTCTGTAATCGTGTGGGAACTCATGATGGTAGTTTTGCAGAGCTTGGCCATATGTAAGAAGGGACACTAAGGGATTGGCACAATTGACCAGCGAGTTTTTATCATTGAATGGTTGCGAAGGGACAGTTATATGAAGGTTTTTGAGGTGACAGACAGACTCCGAGCTGCAGATCAGTTGTTGACAGGCAAACATTCGTAAGATTCCAGGGTATATGAGACCGTTGACCCAAGAATCATTGCAAATTAGAATGCTCACGATTACGGGAATGACAATTGTTGTGAGAAAAAAGAACCAGAAGTACAATCTCTCTTGCCAAAGTATCCATTGGAGCGTTCCAAAGACCCTCTGAGCCCTCTTCTCCGTGGCCTGTGCAGGCTCAGAATCGCTTTCTTCGTAACCAGAGTCAATTTCAGGGGGCGGCGACGTGATGAAGGATGTCTTTTCGATTAATTGTGGACTTTCCTTTTCAGTTGTGGTAGGAAACTCATGCTCGACAAACTCGCGGTAGAACTTAGTGGTTTTTGGTTTCTTCAAGAGCCACCCGCAATGAGCCCAGAGAAAGCCACGCTTGATTGAGTGAGGGTCCTTCTCAGGATCATCTGTGTACTGATGATGGGCTCTGTGCATTGCTGCCCATGCCCGTATCGGTCCCATGCCCACACTAGCCCCAAATATGCTGAAGAAGAAATGAACCAGGGCAAACTTGGGGCAAAAGGTGGAGTGTGAGTAGCATTTATGGTACCCTGCTGTAAACGCAAGTAATGTGAGGTTATAATAGACAATCGAAAACCAGAAGGTCTTGCTATTGAAAGGGATGGGTCTCAAATTCCCGTGTATAATGTACGCTAGTGCCCCTAGTGGTAGTAGCAACACAGTGAAGACCGATGTGTAGTTGATGCGGCGTAGCAAGTCTTGCTTCCGCTTGCGAATGACGTTTCGAGCATTCCGCTGAGCATCGCTAGAGACCCCAGTTTTGATTTTCCGTTTCCGTACTTTCACTCCTTGCGAGTTGGGTGTGCTCATCGGACGAGGATTGGATTACGCAAATCAGAGTGAAGCCTAATGTTGGGAGACACCTGTAGGGTGCGTACAGTGCGTACCACGTAGGTAGCGCGAGCTTCCGTGTGCTCTTACATGTCCCATATTTGATACGAGCCTTCATAAGTCAATGCCACACTTCTTGATTGAATACGATTCTCATGATCTATCTGCTATACCCCTAATATAAATCGGTAGTGTTTCACAAGATCGTACGCTCGAATGTTGGAGTGAATGTAGCAGCCATAAATCGCTCACGCCTTTCGGGATACTGAGTGCGAGCTGCGATGCGAAAGTGGAGAATTTGCTAATAGAGGTAAGTCACTCATCACCATATCTTCATTCAATGATTTTTTTCAATGAATTTGAAAATCTGTGATAAGATATTTACAGCTTAGAAAGAGGAAAATAAAAGAAAATCTCAGTTAGAGTCTTAGATATACTGAGATAAAACGATGTGAATTGACAGATAATGTTGCATCTGCTATTTAACATCCTCGACCATAGAGACAGGGGTTTTTAAAATAAAAATATTACCTTTTGCTTTTAATAAAGTCACTTCCCCTCTTGATATAACCTCTCTATTCTTGAGCAAACATCCTGAATGAAGACATTCCACCGTGAATCGAGAAAAAAAAAAAAAAATGCTGTAACTCGATTTCTAAAGCATGGAAAGCGATTCATCCTTTGGGTAGTTGACACAGTCAATTTCAATACATAGGTGAGGTCAGGTCGGAATCACTAGGTGATTCGTGAGATGAGACCTCGAAATGGGTTAGCGGTTTCATATATAGATGTGTAGTTTTTGGGCTTAGAAGGTAACTTTTGAGCTTTCCTCTAATCAATGAATCTACCATAAAAAAAAGCAAACTCGAAATCCAAAACAAAACACTCGTTCCCGATAGGCTTCAGCTCTTTCCATTATTCCCAGGACGACCAAATTGCACCCACTAAGTCATGTGCAGGCCATCCAAACGAACTGCGAACGGTATGAACATTTCGCCCAACTACGTGAATTCACCTCCATTACCCCAAACACAAACAAAATGGGTCCCTCAGCCATACCAGCAGCTCAAAATCAGTCTTCTTCAGTGGCAGAAGCCCCTACTAAGATCTTCCAGGGCAATGCACCCGCACCAGCCATCTCGTACACGCCGACCGATGTGAAGATCCCAGCAAAATTGTACGATAAGGTACCAAACTTAGAATGGTACAAGAAACTTCAGGAAGCCGAGAAAAAGTTGGACTTACTTATTGCACAGAAAAGCTTAGACTTCCAATCGGTCCAGGCGGCCTCTATGCAGCCTCAAACTGTCAAGAAGGAGACAGGCACCTTACGTGTATTTGTTTACAACACATGTGAATGTATGCCATGGCAGAACGCCGCCCCGGGCGCATCTACCAACGACCACTCGAGCCCGGAGGGAAGTTGGACACTTCGAATCGAAGGTCGGTTCATTCCAAATAACAAGGAAAACGTTGACGCGGGGAAGGTGAAATTCTCGTCGTTTCTCGCAGGGTTGTCGGTAGAGATTATTCCGAACGGAGATTATCTCAATTTGCAAGGTAACCCATCGAATCTCATTGAATGGAGAGATTCCGCTCCAAGTCATGGTGTGAATGCTACTAAAGATAGTGTGTCGAACGGCTCTTCTCACCTGTTCGATGGAATTGACATCAAACGCGCAGGTGTATTCAACATTAGCACAAAAATCGCCATCTTGGTCAAGGACTTCTCGTCCAAACTTGTATTATCAGCTCCTATGGCTGAATTCACCGGAAGAAGAGAATTATCCCAACAAGAGATAGTCTTCCACATATGGCAATATGTCTTATACAAAGATTTGTTCAAAAAGTCGGACAACTTCACAAAGGTCCCTGCGGTGTCGGCGTCAAATATCCCCAACCAATCTATGAATGCCCAAGACGATGATGACAACGACATCTCAGTGGTCCATGCCGACGAGACGCTTAAATCCTTATTAAAAGTGGATGCTTTCAGATTCAGAGACTTGTACAAATTGATTCAACCTCATTTGAACCCTAGAGAACCAATTGTTCTCAACTATGAGGTAGACACTACAAAGTCTACGACTCTTGGTGAAGTTGTGATCGACATTCCAATCGAGTTGCCCTTAAGCATGAGCAAGATACAAAAAGAAATTATCGAGGAAAACAAAAAGGCCTTCGAGATCATGTCCAAAGCGGATGAACATGTTCAGTTCTTGAATCTGCGTATTTCTCTAGGTATTGCTGCTTTGCAGAATGTAAGTTCTAGAGAGACATTCTATCGTGAATTGAGTCAAGATCCGGTTGTATTCTTAAGAAAATGGCTCGAGAGTCAAGCGGAAACATTGAAAGCTCTCAAGAGTGAGGAAGGATATAATGAAGAAACTGCAAGAAGGGCTGAGTTTTTCAAGGAGAATGAGGAGTTGGTGAAGCAGAAAATTGAACTTATGTTGGGAGCTCAAAAATTGTGATTTGATTACGAAGCCAACAATACAGAATACCCTGTAACTTCAGTCAAACCATAAACTGCTCCACTATCATGTTTCTTTGGGTTATCTTCTATTTCGGACTTAATAATTCGAATGTATATTAATTGAAAATTAAACTTTTTATCGAGGTTAGTGGTGCTCCTATTCGGAATACTCGTCATCGTCCTCTTCTTCGGACTCGTCATCGGCCCCACCAAGATACTCTTCATGGTCACCGTCAAAGACTGATTGGGCCGCATACTCCACTCTTTTTCTACGTGAAGCCCTATCCATGACAAAAGACTCCGCTTTCAACTTCTCGTAATCCACCATCATCGGGAGGAGCAGACTTAAATGTTGGTACATGTGCAATGCGGGCTTATAAACAACGCTGCTTCGGGGTATCATTTTCTGTTCACCCTCGGTTATACCTAGTTTCAAGCTAAGGTGTATAAGAAACTGTTCCATCTCCTCGCATGTTGAAGCGATACAATACCAATGATGGGATTCATCGAAGTCCTTTTTGTGCTCAATTTCATTGCCATCTTTGTCGAATTCAACTCCGAGTTCCTCCAAAGATCCTGACAATATTGCGTGGACATCTTCAACGTACAAAGCAAAGCCAGAAGGGTCGGACAGAAGAACACTAGCAGAATCTTTTGCTCGATTACGCATTTGCTCCATTGAAGAAACTCTTCCACTCGCAGAATCAGCCATTCTCACCAAATAGAATCTTCCCATGTGGAAACCGCAGTCGCCCACCACGAACTCGTTGAAGCGGAAATATAGGGGATGGCTCAATGGATCGGATGTCGGGTCAAAATAACTAGGCATACTCGTAGTTTCTGATGCCGCCTGTGGCTTTCCTTTTTTTAGAAACTTCCGGTCGATAAATTTTTTCATCTCAAATGTTTGGTTTGTGCCCTCAAGAATCGCTCGAGAACCGTAAAATGTATCACGCTCCCCTGAGGCATCTTGTTGATTGATAGAATCTGTTAAAGATTGCTTGATAGCTGTACTTTCGGACAAGCACCAGGTCACCATACAGCGCAACAAAATACACCGGTCTTCTGCCGACTTGATGCCTTGCAAGCCAGATCTCTCAAACGAAACTTCGTGAAATGGATTCACTAGCTCCAGGGGACCCACAAAATCTATTTTCTCATAAACTGGATTGAGTGTTGCACTCCCATCAACTATTTCATCTCCAGAGTCACACTGGACCTTCTTAGTAACATGGAGATCGGAATCATCTCTCCATTCCTGCGGAAGACCAAACGAGATATACTTAGATTTGAGCTCTTGGATTGCCGATCGCTGACCATCATTTGCGATCGGTTTTTTGCGATTGAGAACAAGAGCAAGAAGCTTACGGAAGAGGAGGTCCATGGCAGCAGAAACACTGGCTAAATCACCACTAGGGTCTTCAATTACAATATCATCATCGTCACGTAGACCCAAACCCTCTTCAAAGTCAGCTGGTCCCAATGGTTCAATCAGAATAATGTTTCGGAAAGTACTGAGAAAGAGAATGATGTAAGTTATATCGAGCGCGAATGGCTTATGCTTGATGGGAAAGCCGAAGGCGATAGATTCGCTCGATGCTACTTCATTCATTGGGGCATCAAACAAGTTTTCGTCATAATGATTGTAGTCCAACGGAAGAAGAGGGCCTGGGTTCGTTCGCAAACCCTTGCTTTTCTCTTGAATTATTGTAGTTCTGCTCACAGGTGCTTTCAATTTGAAACTAATTCTTTGACCCTTCACTGCAGAATCATTCACAGACGCTGAATCAAGAGTTGTCGGGTTTGATGCTTGCACCTTGTGCATGGTCACTCCATTTCCTTTCCTAATATTTGCCTGCTGTCCTAGAGGAATTTTCACAAAGAATTCGGAAACTGAGTGAGTCTGCTTAGACGACAGAATCGATGAGTCCTTGAGCGCCAGACTCAACTTTCCAGAAAATACATTCTCAATACCTAGATTTGCCTCGCTGACAACTTCAGATGAACTGTATGGTTCCAATGGTTTCGACTGACTTGGCACAAATTTCAATTTCAACGATGGCTGACCCAGCCCCTTTAGACTGGAAAAGTTAAGTTGTGCCTGCTTCTGCTTCTTACCAGAGGATAATCTTGCGCTGTTGTTTTTCCTTATGATTTGGACTGTGGTAGAAGTTGTTTTGAATGGAGTAGATCCGGGCCAGCTTTCAGGATGGTCAGAAAAAACTTCTACTGGAGACTGCTCTGCTTCGTCTCTAGAAGAAATCTCAACGGAATTTTCATTTTCAGCTATTAATTTAATGTCTTGCGACAGCTTGGAAATATCAACTTCTCCATTTACACTCTTGACGCCCACACCTGGCTCATTGTTTTCATCTGCAAGGTGCCCAAGGGACGCGTCACCGAATGCCAGCGGCACAATCTCCATTTCGTGCACCGTTGTACGGGCAGGCGGGTCTCCACTAATATCCATGGATTGCACCTGTCAATGATCTAAGAGTAGAAAAGACACTTCAGGTCAACTTTAGGGAGAATTTCGGCTTGTGATGAGGTCCGAAACGGCGAGCTATTGAAAAGGAGATCGCACTTTAGAAGACGCGGGGCAAGTTTCTTCGCGTGGAATACTACAGGCGGCGTCAACAAGAACAATCGGTTAAAGAGAAGTAAGCCCTTTTATTTTTGGTAGATACAATTACTAAACAAAAAGTATACAGCTAAAAGCCTTGAATATACCAGTGGCTTATAGGGTGAAAACAAACCTGATGTGTTGTACAATTTTTTGTACGATGAGCAAACTGTCTGACCACCAATCCGCCCACAGGGTTCGAACCCACGATCTTCAACCGCGCGACTGTAAACCCACGAAGGCCTTGACAACTCAGCCAAAACGAAATAGGCGAACAAGAACCTTGGCATGTTTGGATTTACGATTTTCTATTGGTCGAAAAAGAGGAGTTCTCGAACATTTTGAGCTAAGAAAACAACCTAAAAGATCATTGAATATAACTATGACCGTCTACTCCCACCCCAGTCTTCTGCGGTTGTTCAATCATCGTTCTGTCTCAGTGGGGAGAGAGAAGGGCAGGCCCGGGATCTTGGTATTTTCTGAGACTTTCGGAAAGTTGAAGAATTGGAAAGTCTTCAAGCTTAGTCAAGACGGTTTTGTAAACATGAAGAAAAGAAAAAGCAAATACCTTTTGTAACCACCATTTTGCAACCCTCCTGGTTCTATCGGCGCGCGATGCGCGGCTTCAGTCATCTCGAAGAATACAAAAAGACATCGTGAAAAACGCACGCAGACCCTGACAAATACCATATCCCCCCTTTACAATATCTCTAGCGATTCATTTCTCTCTTCTTGGGGCCAGACAAAAAACTTATGCATAACCGAATTCAATTGCCCTGAATTTTACATTAATACCATGGGGATCATGGTATGGATTTTATGAAATCTCCGAGTCGCTGCCTCATTCCCGCGTCGCCTGTCGTGTTACCCAAAAAAAGAGCCACGGACCTGCATATCGGTTAGGTCTCTCCATCTTATTGCCGAGATTTCTCAAAAATCATCAAATGCCAATGTGAAAACAATGGCAAGATGAGGAAATCAAGACTCGTAGACTTGATCTTCCCGCCAAAAGAATACACTTCAATTTGGCTTTTGTTTGATAGATCTTCGCTCACGACAAATTGCATTGACAGCTTAATCTTCAAATTCATCTCTTTTTGCAAGTGCTCTTGCTACCGCAGAGAATTTTAAGAGGACAAATACGTCTATGTGCAATAAAAGGCTTTGCAGATGTAAATAATTACCCAGCTCTCAATGGGCTATTTCTGGAATTGACTGACTATTTATTTTCAAGTATCATGAGATTGGAACTTCTTCTCGAGTGACTTCGGCTTAAAAGATCGAGGGTTCGGGCCGATGTACAGTACTTTAGGCACTCCTGCGTTTCGAGGAGATGTGGTTGCAGGAAGCGCCCAATTTACACTGGAACCTGGATCAGATCCTTTAAAGAGAAATGCACAGTGCAGATTCTGAAGTCCTGTTGAAATCTTTCTTGGCAAATAGCGTCAATAATAGAGTAGGCGTTTTATGAGACTTGCTTATCAGGGGCTCTCTCAGATGTTGTGAGTCTTGCGGGTCTCGGAACTCGTGAGCCGGGCTTCCTCTTTTGATGTTCCATCGCAAGCGCTATGCATGACTTATCCGCATTTGAACTCTCTTTGCGGATATATTGCCAAAGGCATCACTTATAAATATCGTCGGGCTCCCGCTCACCTCTGTAAATGAAACACTAGCCATTCTTTTTTTTTGGGACGCTCCTGGCATTTTGCAATAAAATTAATACACAATTCTGACAAGGCTAGTCTTCTAGCACGCACCTGATATAATTTTTAACCCTACATTTTCAAAATGACGTCGAGTTCCGATCTCACCTCAAATCCCTCTGAGAAGATCCTGATACATGGGCCAAATACTAGATCAAACGATGACAATGATTATGCAATACAACCTTTCGCCGGGATGTCCAAGGTAGGCGCTTTCAACAGCGAAGACTTGGAACGCCAGTCCTTCACATCAGCGTCTATTTCCAGAACAATGAGCCGAAGGCTTTCCAACGTAACTGAATTATATGAAGAGGCAGCTCTGTCGAAAGAGCCCTTACCAAATATGGGCGGGAACAAACCTTACCCTCCTCCGCTACCCGACAGAGAGCCGTATTTTGTTGCGTACGATGGACCCGATGACCCGACATTTCCACAGAACTGGGCGCTTAAAACGAAGCTTTTAACATGTTTCAGTGTCGGAGTAAGTGCTTTATCTGTTTCCATGGGCTCAGCGATGTTCTCTCTTGGATCTGCGCAAATAATGGCCGAATTTCACATCGGTTCTGTTGTTGCCACTCTCGGAACTTCCCTTTTCGTGTTTGGATTTGCATCCGGGCCCATTATTTGGGGTCCCCTCTCGGAATTGTACGGAAGGAAGGTTGTCCTTGTCCCGTCTCTTCTCGGTTTCGCGTGCTTTTCTTTTGCTACTGCAACAGCGAAAGATGTTCAGACGGTAATGATTTGCAGATTTTTCGCTGGTTTCATCGGGGCGGCTCCGTTAGTAGTTGCACCCGCATCTATGTCAGACATCTTTTCCGCAAAAGCACGTGGTAAGGCGATGTCCATATTTTCTATGATGTTGTTTGGCGGCCCTATGCTTGCGCCAATCATCGGCGGCTTTACGGTGAAAAATCCAAAAATGGGTTGGAGATGGACAGCATACTTGACAGGTATCATTGGTGCTCTCGCTCTTTGCTGTGTTGTTCTTATTCTTGGAGAAACACATCATGGTGTCATTTTAGCCAAGAAGGCCGAGCATTTGAGAAGAAGAACAGGAAACTGGGGTATAAGTGCGCCTATTGATGAGATTTCGCTTTCGCTCAAGGAAATTGCTGAGAAGAATATCACTAGACCCCTCAAGATGTTATTCACGGAGCCAATTTTGTTCTTGATCTCCCTTTACAATGCGTTCATTTACGGACTTCTTTATTTATTTTTGACTGCTGTACCCTTGATCTTCGAAGGAGAGTACAGGTTCAGCATGGGTGTCGCCGAGTTGCCTTATCTTTCCATGCTTATTGGTGTCTTTTTAGGAGGATTTATCGGAATTTTGATGGAGAAGAGATTTGTGAGAAAGCTTGAGGCTAACGGGGGTAAACCTGTACCCGAGGAAAGATTGCCTCCCATGATGGTTGGTTCTGTCGTATTTACCATTGGTATATTCTGGCTTGGATGGGCTGGTAGTTATCCTGAGAAAGTGCACTGGATAGTTCCAACCATTGGTGCTGCGCCGATCGGTATGGGTCTCATTTTATTGTTTTTGCCCTCATTGAACTACATCATCGACTGTTATTTGTTCTTTGCTGCTTCAGCTTTGGCTGGAAACACGTTTTTAAGATCTTCTTTTGGGGCCGCTTTCCCGCTTTTTGCTCGGCAAATGTTCCAGGGGTTGCAAATCAAATGGGCTGCTACATTATTGGGCTGCTTTTCTGCAATAATGATCCCTGTGCCTTTCTTGTTCTACACTTTCGGCAAGAAGATTAGATCCAGCTCAAAGTACGCTTTTTGAAGCGCTTGAATTAATAACATTTACTACACTCAATATTATCCAGAATTGTAAGCGTGATCATGTGATGTGAACAAAGAATGACACCTATCCGAGATTCAGACGCGCGTTCGCAGGCAGCTTCATTGTTCGGTCACGTGTGCGACGCGCTTGGGGCCTCGAGGAGTATATACCCTGAACTTTGAAGACGCGAAATGCCTACCTCATTAAAGTAAAACACACCAATAAAATGGATTACGGCAATTATGGCAACTACGGCGATGGAGGTTTCAATAGCGATGCCCAATACACAGATATGAACGGTGGAGAGGGATCTCAGCGCCAGCTGCAGACAAGAAACACGTTGAGTCCTGTCACTATCAAGCAGATCAATGACGCCACTCAGCCAGTTCAGGATGGAGAATTTAAAATCAATAAAGTCCTTTTGAACATGGTGTCTTTCATTGGTATCGTTCGTAAGGTCGAGAACCAGACCAGCGCTGTCACCATAACTATCGAGGATGGCACCGGGTCTGTCGACGTTAAAAAATGGGTGGACGAAAAATTAACTTCCGCGGCCGAAGAGGAGGAGCACTTTTTGTCCTTGGAAAATAAGTATGTATACGTTTCGGGGGCATTAAAAGAGTTTAATCTGAAGAAAGCGATTCAACACGCCCAAATTCGTTCAATCACCGACCACAATGAGGTCATCTACCACATGCTCTACACAATCCACACACACTTGGAGGCCGAAGGTTTGCTTAATGTTCCTAAGCAAGAAGGCTCGTCTGGTTTGTTTGTTGGCTCGGCGGCTGGCGCGTCTGATGATTCAAAGTTGAGTGATCAAGACAGAATCATGAGTGTCATTGCTGCCAACTCGGGCTCTATGCTGGAAGGTGTACTGGTGAAATGGATTAGCGACAGCCTCAATATTTCAGAAAACGACGTCAGAAACATTTGTCAATACTTGTCGGAACAGGGTAAAGTATACCAAGGGTACGACGAAAGCTCTTTTTTGAGTGTGTAATGATCTAAATAATGAATATAATTTGTTGACTCTACATCCTATACTATTGATCTCAGACTGGATCCGAAGTAGATCTCTCTAAGATCTTCATCATCTATAAATTCCGTGTTATCGGAAAATCTTTTTTCAGTTACTGAAGCAAGAGTAAGCGCAAACGACTCAGCCTCCCGAAGCTCGTTTTCCTCAAGCGCTTGAACATTCTGATTTGGCGCCTTGAAAGGTGTCTTGGCGCTGCTTACCTTAGCATTGGCCTCGAAATATTCGATTCTTCTTCGTGTTCCGAGAGTCACAATACTCTCTTCGACTGTATTTTGGATGGCGAACATCCAAACCCTGGTTGGCTTCTTTTGTCCAATTCTGTGAATCCTCGAGATGGCTTGGAGCTCAGTGGCTGTGTTGATCAACGGCTCGCAAAGGAATATATGCGTCGCATTTATCAACGTCAATCCGCTCGACTGAGCTTGTGCATTAAGGAGAAAACATGTTTTGATGTTCGTTTGATCTTTAAATTCCTCAACAGGATCAGTAGTCGTTGCGCGGTGGCTATTCACACGTGACCCTTTTGCTGCAACGTAGGAGATGCGCAGCTTCTCGAATGCGAAGGCAAGAATCGCAAGTAGATCTTGCCACTGACTAAAAACGACAATTTGTACGTCAGGATCTTCACTCCTTAAACAAAGCACCTGCTTCACGATGAGATCTACCTTAGATCCATAGCTGTGTGGGAGTTTCACTCGCTGGACTTTTGCTAGTATGTCCTCTCCTAGTTTCTTGTAGATGTGATTGGTTTCACTCTTTCTATCAGAACCCTGATCATGCCTTTCATGGTGGCTGGTCTCAACGTGTTGACCTTTCAAACCTCCTTTAAACTGTGAAAAAACGTAGATTGAGTCTCTTTCGGTGGGTCTTTGGCACAAGGGACAACAATGAGATCTCTTTAGCCATTGATCGAGACAATCTCTGCAATACTTATGACCGCAAATTGTCAAGGACCCCACGGTGATCTCCACTCGGCATATAGGACATATTATGTCTTCAGGGCATTGCTCTAGTTTCTCCGATTTGGTTCCCGGGACAAGACTTGCTAAATACCTTGAGCGTGTGATACTCTTCGTAAGTCTATTTTGAGAAAGCGCCAAGTTTCTTGAAAGATTTTGAAATAAGATTTCCAAACTCTCCGGGTCTGCCATTCCTTGCTGAAATTTGAACACTTTTTTTTCTACCGAATCTGAAATCTGCTGGAGCTGACGGAAATATTCGACTCTTGAATTGAAAACCGCATTCAAGCTAGTGTTGATCTCCTTCCTGAAAAGAGACTCTGCAATTTTCTCATTTTCGAAAATAGTTCTGAGCATTGAAAGAAACTCCAGTGAAGAATTGCGGCTGACCAGTGGTTTACTATTCCTCCACTCTATTTCGAAAACTCGGCCATCCTCCACAATTTCTTCCATAGAGATAGTTGTCTCAGGCTTGACACTGAGTCTCTGTTTTTGCAAATCCTTGAGAAATAATTTGTCTGTGATTCTTTGAGCTTCCCGTTTGAACTCACTCTCTTGCTTCTTCTCGATCTCTGTTGTCAGCAATTTTTTTTCAAATACTGCATTTGATCTATCCTGCATCATTTGGGATATGACAAGCATCAAACAAGATGCCTTTTCCTGATCTTGTACCGATTGGTCAAATTCGTTCCCATCCGCGTCCTTATCATTGCTATTAAGCGGATTGGTAAGAACTGTCAACAATTGGTCCATTAATGAATTTATAACCTCAGCTTGAAGATTTAAGTTCATGCACATGCGCTCGAATTGATCTACAAGCAGCTTAGAATCCATGCTGTTGACCAATTCGCTCAAACCAATCGATTCTATCTTTGGCATTGCCTTGAACAATTTTTTGGTATTTTTTGAAAAACCCTTCTGCCCGTCATTGATCCAATTACATTCTTTGATAACCGCTCTGGCTTCTAAACGAATCGTGGTTACCTTCTGGACTTCGTTGATCGAGTGCTTTAGAATGTCTCTCCGGCACTCCTCTGCGCGAGCGTAATGGTGTTTTTCTAACCTTTTATGAAATTCATTATCATCTTCCAACTCAGGCTGTTCAAGGTTCCCGTCCGCTTTCTTAGGTTTGAGCGGGTCTACCTTTGTCTCACACTGCAGGCCCGAGCTCTCCATGAAGAGACCGTTAGCCTTGATCGTGTCAACTATGTCATCTGCACCATTGAATGATATTCTCGAAGCCTCCACTTTTCTTTGATATTCCAGATCGTGAAGCTGAAAATGAGCAGAAGCAAGCAAAAATAGACATCTGTGCTGCACCATTTTCCAAGAGCGAAACTTGACTTGTTGTGTGCTGAGCCTTTCTTTCATTTTTTGAATCACTGATAAGTCCTCCCAAACTTGGTCATCATCTGCTACATCGTCTGGAGACACTGTCTTGGCATATTCCGCTTCTAAGGGATGCATATTCAGTTCTTCACAAGCACTGAACTCACCATCGCTATCTGATATATCCCGCAAGGCCTCCGTCGAAAGGGCGTATCTCCTCTTCAAGGAAGACCGAAGCTTTCTAAGCTGCTGCTTGTCGACTTCGTTCTTACTTATGATTCTGTTTATCAAATTCTGAACTTCAAGTAAAAAAATGTTAAGAATTTCTATCACTTTTTCGGGGTAGAGGGCGAATTCAAGTGTCAGACAAATATCCAACACACGATTGACAAGCTCTTTCTCACATTCACTCACATCATCCGCCACATTCTCTACCATTTCCAGAAGAACATTCCCGAGGTCTTTTAGTCTTATCACCCCATTTATCAAGAATCTGGTTCTGCTCTTACCTTTCGCGGTAAGCATTTTAGAAAGATTCCCCACCTGAAGATTTCCGCATAGCTGGCGAAGTTTGAGAAGCGAAGCCCTTAGATGCGAATGGCTTGAGCCATCGAGAGGTTTCCTTTTGTTGATGACCGCTTTCGTGTCATCTATGCCAATAAAGGCCAAAGTGGATTCCAAAACTTCGTTATATTTGTCTTGCTCCACTACGGTGAACGGAATAGTGAGAAGTACTCTTTGCTGTGGAGGTAAATGAATATCATCGTAGACCATACTTTTTGTATGACGAATCGCAAGAGACAGCCAGACCTTTACAAAGTCTTCATTTCCGTCGTCAACCAAAGCCAATTTATTCCAGCAAAACTTGTGAATATCATAGTTGAAGGGCAGAAACCCAAGGAATTGTAAAACCGCAGGCAGCATGCTTGGCGTGCCCGAAACTCCCCATGAGTGAAACCTGGGTAGAATAGAGGCGGTTTCAAAAGCTCTGGTCGAACCCGAAGCCACCATCTGTACCTCATCTAGCACGACACGCCACCATTGACAAGACACGAGGGGAGACTCATAGTACAGAGCATGGGGAATGCTTTTGATATCCCGTTCTGCGATTCTGCGGGCAAGTTTGCTTATCACTCTTCTTTCAAACTTCTTCTGGCCAAAAGCAACTTCATGATGACTGGTGAACTCCGGAATGGGGAAATCTGCCTTGAAGGTTTCGACTGTCAGTGTTACGGAACCATTTGTTTCACTTTCCTTATTAATCCTTTGTGATTCAATTCCTTCACTGTTTCGCTTTTTTGCTGCACGAGTTGGCTTGTGTGTGGTAGAATAGTTGGCGTAATCCAACTCTCTCGATAGTGTCGTGTAGTTCAAAAGCACGACATCGTAGCTTTGCAAGAACTCGGATATGTATTGCGGGATATTGTTAAGTTCTGGGTATTTTCCGAGGCCTTTGTAAATGGTGACCAGGAGAGTGGGACAAATCTGGCATATTTCCGCATACCATTGACGAAGGATCGATTCGGGAGCAGCAATAAGCGTTGTCTTTGCTGTTGTCACAAACCGGGTATCACTTCCATGTTTGAGTTGGACGGAAATCGGAATTCCAACTTCTCGCCGAGGTCGAGGGTTAAGCTGGATCAATGATGTGATTTCCACTGTCTTCCCGAGACCCATTTCCTCCGCCAAAAGGCCACATCCTGGGAGTGAATTTTCAGCGTTTTCTGTAACAAACGCTTTCAAGAACAGAACCATCTGAGTCTCCAGCATTATATTGCCTGTATAGTTGTTGTACCAACAGGGATCATTTAGGTATAAGATGTGTCTCCAACCAAAACAAAGACGCGAAAGCACATGATAAACTTGCTCAGCAAGTGACTCCGCATCAGCTTCAGGGTACTCTAACAATACTTGAAGAAACTCAGGGGTGACCACAGGAACGAGCGTGGATTCACGTGTATTTTCATTGTACTCTACCCCTTCTCTAGATAAAAGCCACTGAACACTTTTCTGCTGAAATGAGAGAAGGGTGGTTTGTAGATTGGGGTGCTTAAATGTTTGTGTGGCTGCAGACAAGCGGCTCGTCCTATCTGTTAAAACTTTGTAAAATAAGTGGTTATCCTTGGGCATCGACTCGAAGCTAGTGTTGAAACCTGAACCTTCTTGTGAGAGAGTCTTTGTTTTGGGGAGTATTATTCTGTCTAAAGCCTGGGAGATGTCAGAAGAAAAATACCTGTAGAACAGTGGCAATATCTCGAGCTTGTAACTGAGGCTGATGGTGATATTCTGTGTTGCGAGACAAAGGACAATTTCTAGCATCATTCCAGACACTACAAAATGAGATTTACACCTCTTAACGTCAGAAGTGATAAATGATATCTCGCTTGTGATTTCAGCCCCTAAAACGGGGTCCAGAACGTACATCGAGAGCAATACGCCTCCTTTGATTTGGCCCTTTTGCCTCTTGCATAGTCTCACTAGAGGCTCTTCGGAAGTGGGAGGATTCAACTCAAAAGTATTAAGGTGGACTTTGAAAATGTCCTTAGCGTACTGGAGGACTCCGCCACCGAGATAGCTGGATAGTACACTTGCCTCGAGAAGAACAGGGGACGCCATCTCCGATACCCATTTTCGGTTAACTATCGTGAATCTATCTTGATCATTCTGGACCATGGCAACACTGACATGGCCAGAGTTCAGATTCGACAGACTTGTGGATTCTAGAGTCGAAATTGCGTTGGCGTAGCTGAAAATCAGGTTCAAGTCGAACTCTAGTAAATACGAGGGCAAATTCAGCTCATGACTCGAGGACAGCTCTGTTGAGCAGCTCAATGTAGGTTCGTGCATAATACTCAACGATATATAACTTGAAATAGAACCACTACTCAGGTTGAAGTTTAAAAGGAAGTTTTGGGGTGTCTTATCAGGAGAGTACAAACGGTATTATATAGACGCGTCTACGCAGTCTCAAGTTTGTGAACATGGTCTCATGTGCACCGACCACAAGGGCAAGTGAAACTCTTGATTTACACCGGTCATTTAAAATCTGTCAAAACGATACAAAATTCACTCACGCTTCTAAAACCACATCAACATTCTAGTTCTTTCCGTTTTTACTTTTCCAATCGTTAAATTTATTCTCAGTGCAAATCTATTTTGCACTGCAAATAATTGAGCAGAGTACATTTAAGAATAATTTTCAACAATGTGTTATTTTATATTTCATCAATTGTATTGTGTAGATAAAGTGTGAGTCCAGTAAATTCGTTATTGTACACTTCTCCTAATCTTGCTCTACCAGCAAAAGAGAGTTTCTCGAGACCTGTTGACACTTCGATCTAAATTTCATGCGACAACAGTCTTTTGCTTACGGCGACCGAGGATGGACGCTCCGCCTAGGTCCAAAGCAAACAAGTTTGGCGTGTTCATATCTCTTGGTATCTTCTCGGGGGGAGCAAATTCATCGACTTCTTCGTCCTCCTCAAGAACTTGTGAGCAATCGTTGAGAGGATGCTTCTTCAAAGCGGCCTCCTCACCTGCTCTGTGGACAGCAGCCGAAATATCGAAAGCCTCACGGAGAGCCAGAGCAGCTGGTGAGTATAAGTCTGTGTTTGTGTAACGTGAAAGGTGCGCAACGGCAGGGGCTTTGAGGGATTGCTTGGGGTATTGTTGTGGGTTCGTGTACTGTTCCTGAATTTTTTTCATCCATGGGTCCTCGAAGAAGTCGTCGATAGTATAACGCTTCTTTGGATCCACTGTTAAGAGACGAGTGACGCAGTACTTTGCTTCACCGCTGATCTCATCCCACCATGGGGCTAAAAATGTGTATTCTCCGCGGGCAACTTTCTCGGTAAGCGACTCGATGCGCTCGTCGTAGAAAGGAGGAAATCCACATAACAACGTATAGAGCACGCAGCCAATGGCCCACATGTCAACCTCCTTCGAGTATCTCTCGTCTCGGACAATTTCAGGGGCCGTGTATCCCACGGTGCCGCAAGGGGTTTTCGTGTTGTGTTCCCAAATTTGCTTGGACAAGCCAAAATCAGCAATTTTTACAACACCAACGGTACCACCACCGATCCCGGGAATGAACTCACCCTCGTCCTTCTTTGACTTCGGGTCATCCGAACGACGAAGTTTGGAGATGGGATTAAGCGAGGGATTGAACTGAATGGGCTGGAACAACAAGTTTTCAGGCTTAATATCTCTGTGCACGATGCCAACCTCCTCATGTAGATACCTTATAGCTTTGGCAACCTGGTAGATGATGTGGCGGGACAAGTCTTCACTGAGATATGTGTATTTGACAATGGCGGCAAAGACCTCTCCGCCGACGATCAACTCTTGCACAATATGAAAGTATGTTTCTGTTTCGATGAACTCGATAAATTTAACGACATTGGGATGATCAAGCTGTCTCATCATGATGACTTCTTTCAAAACAGCCTGTTTCTGTGCGGCGTCCATCTGGTACTTCCGAAGCACCTTGATCGCAACCTCGCTACCGTTCTTCTTGTGGCATGCTTTGTAGACAATGGAGAAAGCGCCCTCTCCCAATTTCTCCAAGAAATCGTAGTTGTCCAAGTGGGGAGTTCTCTTTGCAGCGTTTATCTGATCTCTCTCTTCGCGCACGATCTGGTTGGCCACATCGTCGTATCCCTGCGGAGCAATTGCTTTCTGCGAGTCCAACTTGCCGTCATACTCGGTACTATAAAACAGAGTCAAGTCGCCCGATGTCTTTTGTTCCTTCGGGAGAATATGCACATCTTGTTGGGGGTCTGAAAGAACCTGTTCTTTCAATTGGCGAGCATCCTTTTCCGTCCTTGCGGGCGGTTGTGCAGTAGTGTATTCCGTTTGCTGAGGCAACATTTTGTCTTTGGTAGACATATCTTTATAATCGTTAGCCTGTCTTCCTTGCCTTATGAATGCTTTCAAATTGCTGAACATTTACCCGATGGATTTGATGCTTTTGAGGGAGAAAAAATTCCAGTCCAGAGATGGAGATAGTGGTGGGGTGAAAAGGTCCGTGAAATTGTGACAATGGCTTAAATAGAAGTCGATAGAGCAGGCACAAAATCTCGATTCTTTTTTCACCTTGTAACTTGGGTAATTCGAGTTGTGTGTACCAAAAGTTTTTCCGTGTGGTCTTTAACGAAGCGAATCTGGCGTGGTATCTCGCGACTTTGTATCGGTGCCACAAAACTCAATCAAAAAAGAATTAAAGTTCTGTCTCCTGCGACGGTAAAAATGTTGAACAATTTGATAACTATTGGTGTTATGAAGTGAGGAAGAAAAGTCTTATTTTAACAGAAGAAATAAGCAGGAAGATATTCAGGAAGAAAAAAAGACAAGCTTCGTTAAAGCAAGCTTGGGACTTTTAAGCAAGATTGAGATGCCATGTGCATTCTATCGTTATGAGAACGCGCGATTATATAAGCAGGAAGCAAGTAACGCGCCAGAAAACGCCCTAGTTCTTTGTGACACATCGACCGGTAGCAAAGAATCGCACACTTTTATAGCACTAGCCACAATTAGACAGAACTTTTCCGCCGACTGATCTCAATATGCGGGGTTCCATAACGCAAAATGTTGCTTTATTCTGGTCTTAGTACATGAAGATTGTATGCTTAGAATGGAAATAGCAGAATGCAGACTTTAGGCCTTGATCAAAGGCTCATTGCGGAACTCAGTGCCGTCTAGAGCGTCTACCCCAAGTGACCTAAAGTTGCTGCCCAGTTGAGCTGGGGTAGGATGGACGTAGGACTGAGACAAGGTGCGTAAATATGGTGAAAACAAAACCCGGTCAGGGAGAGGCTAGACCAAAAATTCACAAAATGGGCCCCACAAAATAAAACACACACATCTATATGATTCTCTTCAATGGTGGTGGTGATAAGCCGTAATAAATCAATGCGATGTTCCAACATGCCTAATACGAACTCAACGGGATAGAGATGTATAGACAACCTGAGCTTTCTTGGCAAATACTATCATCACCCGGGTTTTTTATGCGAGATTAAAATAAGAAGGTACATTGGCCCAGCGCCGCAGACTCACATTCGCCTCGTTCCTGGGCGGGCCCCTCTCCTTGTTGTCTGCAGTGCCCACTTCGAATTAAACGATCCGTCCTGGAAGTAGAGGACGAGGGACAGAAAGTATCTCCTGCGACGAGTTTGTAACTACTTGGTTGATCGATGTGAGTCATAGAATAGTTCCCTTGTTTTTTCATAGGGAATTATGGGAATTTGGGAGGGGGCTTGTCGCAGATTCGTGGGATTTTTACTTTGCTCATTGTACTTGTTGGAATTTGTGACAACTGTTGTGTTAAGTGCGTTATCACAGGCTAGATTCGTTTATTGTATTTACCTTAGCGTGGAGAAAAGGAGAGAATATTCTATGCGTTGTCCTTTCTTCATGTCCGAGGAGCAAGACCCATGGTCGTGTGCGGTTCAGCTTTAGTCCGATCGTAAGATATCTATGTCTGGAACTGCATATT
>JAJMCI010000137.1:0-40612 GCA_030565705.1 Metschnikowia baotianmanensis | reverse complement strand
GAGAATTAGATGAGAATTAGATGAGAATTAGATGAGAATTAGATGAGAATTAGATGAGAATTAGATGAGAATTAGATGAGAATTAGATGAGAATTAGATGAGAATTAGATGAGAATTAGATGAGAATTAGATGAGAATTAGATGAGAATTAGATGAGAATTAGATGAGAATTAGATGAGAATTAGATGAGAATTAGATGGGAATTAGATGAGAATTAGATGAGAATTAGATGAGAATTAGATGAGAATTAGATGAGAATTAGATGAGAATTAGATGAGAATTAGATGAGAATTAGATGAGAATTAGATGAGAATTAGATGAGAATTAGATGGGAATTAGATGAGAATTAGATGAGAATTAGATGAGAATTAGATGAGAATTGAATCAGAATCTAATCAGATCATATACTGGGGGATATGTTCTAGGGGCTATGATTTGGGGGTCTGAGTGAAGAATCAAAGGGAGCTCATTGGCTTGACTTGATAAGAGAGAGGATGAAAATATGGGGAAAACTATGATTAGAAGTAGTCAAGTACCATGTGCTTTTTCAACGATGAAAGGCAATGGGAGCAATGTTTGCTTGTGATTAAAAAAACGGAGCTTTCTGATAATTTCTGATAATCAAAAAGGCCTCTCAGACAGAAGGGACCAGGAATATCTTACGGCAATGCGCCAACTGACACCTCATACACAAACTTGAAAAAGTTGAATTGGTTGGTTACAACTTACGACCGTCCGAAAGGTATATCCTGGAAAACGGCGGAATAAACCTTCGGGTGCTTCATTTCAGTTTTCCCGGCTAAGAAGATGATGAAAGCGTGGAAAAGGATCCCTTCAGTGGGTATTTGACATATTTAAAAGATTACAATTCAACACGTACTCAAGGAGAGGTCGGATTCATACATAACAAAGTAGGTGATTCGGTAGATGTGACTTCGAGGTGGGTTAGAGGTTTTGTGCACATCTTTTTCTTGAATAGCTGTACATTTTTTGGGCTTAAAAGGTAACTTTTGAGCTCCCCTATAATCAATACACCTATCCAAAAAAATAATGAAAAAAAGATTCTTTTCTCCTCAAGCTGTCTCATCAATTGTGCTGACGATTTCTTTGCTATTAATTACTATACCTCTTCCGGCATACAGCGGCGCCGGCAGCACTATTTTTAGCCGGAGCAAGAAACACCCGTGCACCAAAAGGTGGCAAAGGTGGACATTTCCAGAGAAATTTCACCAAAATCGGCCCTCTCTTTTCAATTTTCTGTTTAGGGGTTACATATTTTCCACCCCACTGTCTTTGGAGCTAAGTTATTCTCACAGTTGTGTCCTTGAATGGTCAGAAAAGTGAATGGTGGGGCCACTGCTAGATAAATTGGAGTGTGAAACGTATGAACTTTACCGTTTGCCATAGGAATTCCTTTAATCTTTCAGAAATAACTCTGTTTATTAAAGTGGGAAGTGCCATCGTGTAGATCTTTAACTAGTTCAATGCATTAACGGGAAATTATATAGTATCTCTATCTTTCTGTTAAGAAGAATTATATTTATCATCCTATGATAAGTTAACAAGAGTGTGAAACGCACAGTAGATATCGCATCTATAGGGCCCCTTGAAAACCGCCGTTTTTGGCCCAAAATCGCCAAAATTTTGACATAAAAATTGCCTGATCTATATCAAATGTAAACGAAAATTTCAACTTTCTCCTAACTTTTTCACCCTCGAAATCTACAAATCATATCCAAGAACATGCCCCAAAATACACCCGTGCACCACAAAATCACTCTATACGCAGGACGGGGCGCGGATCGTCCACGCACGCTGAAGGCCAACGTTCCAATCTCCACTTGCTATTTCCCCAGTATAAGTGGAAGTATACGAGAGTGAAAAACATTGAAAACTTTACCAATCAACCAGACCCGTGAAGCTTTTCTTTCTCTATTTCTCGCTGCTTATCCATTGAAAAAAACCCGTGCGTTTTCACCCTTACTAGTGCACTACCCCCTCGGCGCTTAACTGCCACAAACACAGCGAAACAACCCTGTGTAGCGCCACGAAAACGCCCCCAAAGCCGCTGAAAACCACCCACATCGATCAGAAACCGGCCCAGAAACCAGTACCTTTTTCCCGGACCTCGAAAACTCGAAAACTGACAATATCGCATCCCTTGTGAGTTTCCCCATATCTCCCCCTCTTTCTGAAAACAACAACACCCCTAAAATGGCCGATATCCCCATCAACTTCACGCAGTTGGCGCAGTTGACCGAGTTGGGCATCCAGCAGCAGCTGCTCGACTTCAAGTCGACGACGCTCGAGTCCGACCGCTACATTTGTGTACGTGAAAGCGGCGCACAGGGTAACACCGTGGCGATTGTGGATGTGCAGCAGAACTTCGAGGTCACGCGCAAGAACATGTCTGCAGACAACGCCATCATGCACCCGAAGGAAAACGTGATTGCGTTGCGCGCGAACGGCACGGCGTTGCAGGTCTTTAACTTGGGCACCAAGCAGCGGTTGAAGTCGCACACGCTCGAGAGCCCCGTGGTGCTCTGGAAGTGGTTGAGCGACGAGGTGTTGGGGCTCGTGACAGCGTCCACGATCTACACGTGGAACGTGTTCGACGGCACCAACAACGGGCCCGAGAAGTTGAGCGACCGCCACCACACGTTGGCCAACTGCCAGATCATCGGCTTTGTCGCAGAACCAAACCTAAATTGGTTTGCCGTCACCGGCATCGCGCAGGAGGACGGCCGCATCGCGGGCCACACCCAGCTCTTCAGCAAGGCGCGCGGCGTGTCGCAGGCCATCCCCGGCCACGTGTGCAAGTTCGCCGAGATCAAGTTGAACGGCGCGCCGCAGCCTACAAAGGTGTTCTGTATTGGCAACAAGGCCGCCCTGGGCCAGGGAAGCTTGCACATCATCGAGATCGACCACGTCGAGGGCAACCCCGCGTTCGCCAAGAAGATCGTGGACATTTTCTTCCCGCCCGACGCCGCCAACGACTTCCCCATCAGCTTGCAGGCGTCCAACAAGTACGGCATCATCTACGTCTTGACCAAGTACGGCTTCATCCACTTGTACGACATCGAGACGGGCTCCAACTTGTTTGTCAACCGAATCACCGCCGAGCCCGTGTTCACCGCGGCGCCTTACAAGGACGGCACTGGTATCATCACCATCAACAAACAGGGCCAGGTGCTTGCCGTGGAGGTCGCTCAGGACAAGATCATCCCCTATGTGTTGGAGAAGTTGTCCGACGTGCCCTTGGGCTTGGCGCTCGCGTCTCGGGGCGGCTTCCCCGGCGCCGAGAACTTGTTCAACCAGCAGTTCCAGACATACTTGAACCTGGGCGACTACGCCAACGCCGCCAAGGTCGCCGCGTCCTCCGAGCAGTTGAGAACCCAGGACACCATCAACAAGTTGAAGCACATCACTCCGCAGCCGGGCCAGATCTCGCCCATCTTGCAGTACTTCTCGACCTTGTTGGACAGGGGCTCGTTGAACAAATACGAGTCGGTCGAGCTTGCCAAGCCCGTGTTGCAGCAGGACCGCAAGCCTTTGTTCGAGAAGTGGTTGAAAGAGGACAAGTTGACCTGCTCCGAGGAGTTGGGTGACGTGGTCAAATCCTACAACGACACCGCCTTGGCCTTGGCCGTGTACATCCGTGCCAACGTCAACATCAAGGTGGTTTCCTGTTTGGCCGAGTTGGGCCAGTTCGACAAGATCTTGCCCTACTGCCAGAAGGTCGGCTACCAGCCGGACTACACGAACTTGATCCAGAACTTGGTCCGCGTCAATCCAGACAAGGCCAGTGAGTTTGCCACGTCCTTGTTGGCTAGCGAGGACATCAAGTTGGACGTCGAGAGCACTGCGGACTTGTTCTTCTCCCAGAACTTTATCCAGCAGGGAACTGCTTTCTTATTGGACGCACTCAAGAACGACGTGCCTGCCGATGGCCATTTGCAGACGAAACTTTTGGAAATCAACTTGAAAAACGCGCCCCAGGTCGCTGACGCTGTGTTGGGTAACCAAATGTTCAGCCACTACGACAAGCCAAGCATCGGAAAGTTGTGCGAGAAGTCAGGCTTGTTTCAAAGAGCTTTGGAGCACTACGATGACTTGAAGGATATCAAGAGAGTCATTGTGCACACCAACGTCTTGCCAAACGACTGGTTGGTCTCCTACTTCGGTCAATTGAATGTCCAGCAGTCTATGGCTTGCTTGAATGAGTTGATGACTCACAACTTGCAGCAAAACTTGCAAGTCGTCACCCAGGTCGCCACCAAATACTCAGACCTTCTTGGTCCTTTGAACTTGATCAAACTCTTTGAGACCTACAAGTGCGACGAGGGCTTGTCTTACTACTTGTCGATGATTGTCAACTTGACCCAGGACCCAGACGTCGTGTACAAATACATTGTCGCTGCATCTAAGATGAACCAGATCAAGGAAATCGAGAGAATTGTCAGGGACAACAACGTCTACAACGGTGAGAAGGTCAAGAACTTCTTGAAGGAAGCTAAATTAGAAGACCAGTTGCCCTTGATCATTGTCTGTGACAGATTCAATTTCGTTCATGACTTGATTTTGTACTTGTACAAGAACAAGTACTTCAAGTTTATCGAGGTTTATGTGCAGCAAGTTAACCCCGCCAACACCCCACAGGTCGTTGCCGGCTTGTTGGATGTGGACTGTGACGAGAACATCATCAAGAGCTTGTTGATGTCTGTTCTTGGCAGAGTTCCTTTGAAAGAGTTGGTGAGCGAGGTCGAGAAGAGAAACCGCTTGAAGATCTTGTTGCCTTTCTTGGAGAAGACTCTCGAGGGAGGATCCACCGACCAGGAGGTGTTCAACACCTTGGCCAAGATCTACATCGACTCCAACAACAGCCCAGAGAAATTCTTGGAGGAGAACACCAACTACGACACCTTGTCCGTGGGTAAGTACTGTGAGAAGAGAGATCCTTACTTGGCTTACATTGCCTACTCTAAGGGTGGCAATGACGAAGAGTTGATCAACATCACCAACGAGAACAAGATGTACAAGTACCAGGCCAGATACTTGTTGCGTAAGTCCGACTTTGCTTTGTGGGAGAAGGTGTTGAGCACTGAGAACCAGCACAGAAGACTGCTTGTCGACCAGGTGATCCTGACTGGAATTCCAGAACTCAGCGACCCCGAGCCAATCTCGATCACTGTGAAGGCGTTCATGGAGAACGACTTGCCTCAAGAATTGATCGAGTTGTTGGAGAAGATCATCTTGGAGCCTTCTCCATTCAACGACAACACCTCCTTGCAAGGCTTGATGATCTTGACCGCTATCAAAGCCGACCCCTCTCGTGTTGCCAACTATATTGAGAAGTTGGACAAGTTTGACGCCAATGAGATTGCTCCATTGTGTATCGACAACGACTTGCTCGAGGAGGCGTTCGAAGTCTACGACAAGTTCGAAATGAGAGAAGAGGCTATGAAGGTGTTGGTCGAGGACATTATGTCTCTTGACAGAGGTGAGCAATACGCCGAGAAGTACAACACCTCTGACTTGTGGCACCAATTGGGTACTGCTCAGTTAAACGGATTGAGAATCCCAGAGGCCATTGAGTCCTACGTTAAGTCGAAAAACCCTCAGAACTTCGAGCAAGTGATTGAAATATCTGAGCGTGCCGGTAAGGAAGAGGAGTTGATCCCCTTCTTGGACATGGCTAGAGAGACTTTGAGGGAACCTACCATTGACAACGCCGTCATCAACTGCTACGCCTCTATGGGAAAGTTGTCGGAAATCGAGAAGTTCGTCGCTGGACCCAATGTTGCTGTATTGGAAGATATTGGAGATAAGTTGTTCGAGGCAAAGAACTACAAGGCTGCCAAGATCTTGTACTCCAACGTTTCCAAGTACTCCAAATTGGCCACCACGTTGGTGTACTTGGAAGACTACCAAGGCGCCGTTGACTGTGCCAGAAAGGCGTCCAACACCAACGTTTGGAAGCAGGTCAACAGCGCCTGTATCGAAAACAAGGAGTTCAGATTGGCTCAAATCTGTGGTTTGAACTTGATCATCGATGCCGAGGAGTTGCCAGAGCTTGTCAAGACCTACGAACACAACGGTTACTTCAAGGAGGTCATTGCTCTTTTTGAGAGCGGACTTGGCCTCGAAAGAGCTCACATGGGAATGTTCACTGAGCTTGCGATTCTTTACTCGAAACACAGCCCCGAGAAGGTCATGGAGCACTTGAAGTTGTTCTGGTCGAGAATAAACATCCCTAAGGTGTTGACCGCGTGCGAGGAGGCTCACTTGTACCCCGAGTTGATCTTCTTGTACTGCCACTACGAGGAATGGGACAATGCTGCTTTGACCATGATTGAAAAGTCTGAAGTTGCCTTCGACCACTCTTCATTTAAGGAGATTATCGCCAAGGTGTCCAACCTTGAGATCTACTACAAAGCCATCAACTTCTACGTGGCCGAGAACCCCACTCTTTTGGTTGACTTGTTGTCTGTGTTGAAGTCCAAGATCGATTTGCCAAGACTCGTGAGAATGTTTGTGAAGTCAGACAACTTGCCCTTGATCAAGCCTTTCTTGATTTCAGTTCTCGACAAGAACAACTCCATTGTCAACGGTGCTTACCACGACTTGTTGATCGAGGAAGAGGACTACAAGTCGTTGCGGTCTGCCATTGAGAGCGAGTCGAGCAACAGATTCAACTCCATGGACTTGGCCGAGAGATTAGAGAACCACTCGCTCATTTTCTTCAGACAGATCTCCGCGACGTTGTACACTAAGCACAAGAAGTTCAACAAGGCGATCTCCATCTTGAAGGGCGACAAGTTGTGGGCCGACTTGATCAAGACCGTGGCCATGTCCAAGTCCACAAAGATTGCCCACGAGGCCTTGGACTACTTTGTGGAGACCGGCAACCACGAGGCGTTTGCTGCGCTTTTGTACGTGGCTTATGACTTGGTTGAGTACGACTACGTGCTCGAGGTGTCGTGGTTGCACGACTTGAGTGCATTCATCAAGCCTTACGAGATTTCGATTGCTTACGAGAATGGACAGAGACTTAAGGAGGTGTACGAGGACTTGCAGAAGAGAAAGCAAAAGGAGAACCCAGATGACGAGTCTGCTGCCGGCCAACCATTGATGATAACAAACGGCCCCATGATGGGCCAGGCCACTGGTTTGGGCTACCAGCCCACCGGAGCTGGTTTTGGAAATGCCTTCTAAGAAGGATGTGCTAGAAAAAGATGTTGAGAAGGTGTTGCGGAGAAAGAAAGAATAAGGCCCCGTCGTCTTGACGAGCATGGTTATTCGTGGTTGATTGAGCCATGCTTAGAGCTGCTGACGGTTGGCTTTGTCCTGACAAGAGATATATTACAAATTTACGAAAGATACTATTGAGCTGTCTCCACGATCTTGCAGAAGATGCTAAGACGGGGATCAAAGGTTGTTCCGGCATGCGGTCCAGGACCGGATACGCGCTGCCGCAGCCATGTAGATTGAGTTTGTTGTTTCCGAGACACGGGTTTCGATTCGGCAAAAGTATTCGAGTGCTCCTAGACCCTTTGTCTAAACGCAAGCAGTCTCTGTAATGAACCTCATGATTTCCTCGTAGTCTTTTTCATCCTGAATTTTCGCTTTTATGTCGTCGTCAAGGTACAATGTCGTGCATCTAAGGCTTTGTCCAAGTGCATCCTTAAGTCCAAGAAACTTAACTTCATCTTCCTATACAGGTAAACCCCTATGTTACAAGAATTGTTAAATAGCAGGTAGTTATAACACGTATTTTCATAGTATATTGTGATTTCGCCAATACAACGAAATCATCAGCATATCTTACATAAGCTAAGCCTGAAGCTACTCGTGGTTTAGTCCCATCATAGTAACCACAACTCTCTGTTCTTGACTTTTAGTAAGGAGTTTCAATGAAACCATTATAACATTTTCTAACATCCTGTTCGCCCAGATCCCAGATCTTGCAGCTGTCGTGCCCTGCTTGTCGACGCTCTTGTATATATAATCATACGGTTGCCTTATTTCATCCATTGGCTTTCTGTCCCGTTTAGGAAATGCAATCTAAACACATCTCGAACAAGCCCCAAATTGTAGATTCGCTAGTCTTTGGTTCTAGTGGGCCTCGAAAAGAACAGGACCAGGATGTTCAAGGGACTCAGGATCTGCGTTTTAAAGAATAATCAAGGTGGATACTCAGGCCAGTGTGGTTGAAATTTAAGTTTCACATGAAGATTGCACGCTTTCTCCCCCAAGTGAAAAACCATTTGATCCCGATCTCCGTAAACTTCAAAATGATACAGATGTATTTGGTTTTTAATTTTCTGGTATACGATATTTTCTTTTAAAAAAAGCTGTAAATCTAGTCGGCAATCGCATCGAATATACTGTCTTAGGCAATCACGGTCCAACTTTTTGTTGAAAGGTATCATGGAAACAATCTTCCGAGATGTCATTCCATGAGAATTTCGAAAGTGCCTCTTATTTTTTTCAATTTTTTTTCTTCAAGTGCCTGCAGTTCAATATGTTACGGTATCAGCCACGTAATTCAGCAAAGATTTCTCCAAAAAATAACTTTACCATTTCTTTGCTTTTGGTGAATCCATTGATGAAAGGCGAGCTCAAAAATTAACTTCTAAGGCCACTTGAATGAACCCAGTGCTTTCTGATATTGAAACGGCCATAGTTCACTTGGTCGTCATCGAGATTTGTAGATTTGTAGATTTTTTTTTTATTTCAAATTTTATTGTTTCCTTTGCCTTTGGATATTGTTCGAGAATGCTGTCCAATACTTCGATCCATTTGGTACTGATGCATTTGATACGTTGATTTAGAGCATTGAAGTTTGTCACTTTTTTTCTTTCGAGGGAAAATATCGTATTCCAGGAAATAAAGCCTCCTCTACTCAACTACCCCTAAAAAAACCCACGAACATGTCTGGATAATGTACTAAGAATCGAAAGATTCCAGCTTTTGCAAGCCCTATTCTCTCCTCTTCACATAAGCCGTGAGTGAAAATCATTTCAGCTTATTACCGTATAACTTCGTCCCAATTCCATCTAGAAAACATATGTCTTGAAAAATCCAGCTTTCTTTACAACTTTTTTTTTTAAGAAACATTTTGTATGGTTGGTAGATATTACAAAAACGTACTCTGGTTGCGGCCACACCATGCAGGAAGCACTATTTCCCGTCCGATCAATGTTAGTTAAGCTGCATAGGGCCACACTGAGTAGTGTAGTGGGAGACCATATGCGAAATTGTGGTGCTGCAATCTTTTTTTATCTTTCCACCCAAAATCCTGAGATTTTGTTTTATTCAAGGTCTTCTGTGGCGATTGAATGTTGGAAATCCAAGCCAGAAGAGTCGTTGAATTACAGGAAAGAGCATGCTTTTATTGTGCGTGTTTTGTGGAAGACGGGCGATATATTTGCATCACGGTTCAATATTGAAATTCATTAAAATTGCGAACGGTGCAAGATATTATATTCGAGATCGAGCTTGCCAAAACCTGGTTCATCAGCAATTATGATTGTATGTATTATCTCTGATTCTTTGGGAACCCTATCCAGCTCGAAATGATCAGAAAGTCTGGTCGTCATGAAGTAAGAGAGAATAAAAAATTATAAAAGCAAGAATTTCACCACAGAATGGGTGTCTCTGCCTGACATCGTGTGCAAGGTGGCTTCGACCAACAATTGAGTATGGCAACGTCATACCTTTTCACAATCCTTCACAATCTTTCACAACTTTAAGTCAACCGAGAATCCTAATTCGGACATTGCATTTAAAGACGGGCCCAATACTCGTGATTTTAAAACAATTTTCCACAATGCGCGAGTTGTGATCTCGAAATGGGTTAGAGGTTCTATGTATAACTGTTTTGTGCCTAGAGAATTTCTTTTGAGCTGCCCTTCAAACAACGAATCTTCCTAAATGTTTGTCGTACAACCTTCTTAAGGCAGCTAACCTTGACTGAGCTGCTAGCTTTGCATAAGATTCAGAAACCACCAACACCACCAATGGTCCCATTCTCATGGACAATGACCTGGTTGCTGGAAACCACGACATCAAACTCTGGTACCTTCTTGACCACGAGAGTATTATATTAGAAACAATGTGCACAGCACCACCTGGATCACCCAAGGAACTCACATCGTACTCTCATCAAACTCACGTGGCAAGGGCAAGCACTTCTCACACAAGGCCCCCGGTTCTTTGCAGATGATCTCCCACACGTGCTTGAATCCAATTTAGCCACAGTTCGTTTCTTGAACCTTGTTTTCCTTTCTCAGAGAACCTCGCCTCGCCTCGCCCTCCTTCCCTAGTATTTGCACCACCGGAACCCCACATTGCACCAGCGAGCCCAGATCCACGCTCCCACACACGCCACCGACACACATCCCTCGAGCGTGATCCACATTCGGTAGTCATGGCTCGATCTCGTGTTGATCACGAGCGCCGTCAAGTACATACCGAGAAGCACGAAAAGCCCCAAGCAAGAGTACACCAAGCCGTAGTGTTTCCCGAAATCGCGGGCCGCGCAGATCTGGCTCAAACACGCCGCCACGGACCCGAACACGGCCGAGCTCAGGACTCCGTAGAGCACTGAAAATGCAAGGAGTGCTGGGAACTTGCCTCTTAGACCCAAGAAGAGACCCCAGATCGAGATCATCGACACTATCAGCGTCACGATCATCACGTTGAAGCGGCCGAACCGGTCCGCCAAGTACCCCGTGACCAAGCGGGCGGGAACACCGCTCATATTCGCAATGGTGAGAAGAAGAAACGACTTTGTTTCAGAAACTCCGCCGTCCTGGGAAAAAAGAGGCAAGTATGTGAGGATCGTCAAGCAGTTGAGCTCGGCGAGAATGACTCCTATAGCTAGGGCCAAGAACCGGGTATTTTTCAAAGGAGAGAGGTTAGAGACCAAGAAAGAAGAGAGTTCGAGGGAGATTCGGGAGGAGACTTTTGGAATAGACGTCAACGAAGATTGCTTTTTGTTGGGCATGTTCAGGTGTGTGTGAGGATAGTTGGCAGGGGTAAAAGTTTGAGGGATATTGGGAAAAGGAAGAGGGATCTCCCGAGAAATCTCGAGAGGGCGTTCTGAGACAAAAGGCATAAGGTTCAGAGGGTGAGTGTGAGAGGCAGGGACAGGGACAGAGACAGAAGGAGAAGAACAACGAAAGCCAGAGACAATATTCGTTATATCTTCGGCTTTTTTTGAGCCCTTGCCTTTGTCTTTACCTTTGTCATTGTCATTGTCATTGTCTTTGTTTTCTTTCAAGTCTTCGTCTGAAACTCTGTCTTTGCTTTTCCCTTTGTCTTTGTCTTTGCCCTTGCCTTCTTCATTGCCTTGATCTTGATCGTGGTCTTCAGGGCCATGCTCTTCACCATCTTTGATACTATCTTTTGTTCCAGCGAGTGGCCTTCGTGACCTTCCAAGGGCCCCTCTCTTCTCCGATAGCTTATCTCTCAACTCCAAGCTGGGCTCGTCAGTCGACCGTGAATCGTCTTTGCCAAGTGTCAAGAAATCGTCACTTATTCTTGACTCCTCACCTTCTAGTCCCAAACCATCATCTCTCATCCCCAAACCATCACCCCCACTTTCCTTTACACCCACACTCTCCTTCCCCTCTACCCCCTCTCTCACCAACGCTACAGATACCGCCATGCATGCAAGACACACGAGGGCCAATGTACGGATCGCCCATTCATACCCCACCAGCCTGTATAGATGGTCAAGCATGACGGCAAACCCCGAGGAGCCAAGAAGACCCCCCACAGTAGCTATCGAGGCTGCAAGAGCGCGTTTTCGCAAGAACCAATGGGAAATCACCCCGATCAACGGTGCCATGGCCAACAGGATGCCAATTGCCGTGACAATGCCAAAAGATAAAACGAACTGGTACAATTTCTTCAGTTGCGCTAGAAAAAAGAGCCCCGCACATATAAAGATAGTTCCAGCGACCAAGAGTTTCCTGGCCCCATACTTATCAAAAAGCCCGCCAAACACAACTCCCCCGAAACAAAACGTGCCCAAATGAAGCGAAAATATCCACGAAACCGTGCTTGCCTTATACAGCGACAATTGGTGGGTGGTGACATACGTCTGGATCGCACCCATACCCATGGGAATGCCGAAATCGGCATTTAGGCCGCAAAATGAGCCGAAAAGGACCAAGTATGCTTCCATTCCGCCATCTGGAAAACTCTCGGGGTCATCTTCTGCCGAGTACATCGCCAGAACGCCCCTGCACTCCTTGGACCTCTCTGAAGTCTCGGAAGTCGAGTTTTCCGAAGTATCGGAGGTCTCGGAAGTCTCGGAGATCTCCGAGACATGCACGGAACCGATCTTCGACGGGTCTTTTTCCAGCGAGAGAGAAGGAGGCAATTGAGGCGGACTGCATCTGTGTGTGTCTGTGATTTCTGAAGGTCCTGTGATTTCTACCACGCATGTGATTTGGGGTGACACACGAGGCATTCTGGGCATTTGAGAGTCTGAATAACTCTAATAGTTGCAGGGTAAGGGAAACAAACAATAGCAAACAATCAAGAAGAAAAGGACAGAAGTATGTTTCACCAAACGATCACAAAGCAAATGACCAATGTAATTGTTCAATGGAATTGCTCAATGTGTTGCTCGATGAAACCGTTCAATGGAATTGCTCAAAATGATTGTTCAATGGAGTTGCTCGATGTAATTGCTCGATGTAATTGTTCATTCAAGCCTTCGATCGTAGAATGGATGCAAAAGGAGGGAACAAGATTCCTGAGTGTACTCTTTATTTAAACGTCCATGAGTCGAAATAAATGTGCTTCTCACTATGGCCCAACGTGAAAATGTAAATATAGATTCCCTCTCTCCTTCTCCTCTTCTCGTGTGGCCAGAAACTACAGCAAAAGTACAATTAGTAATGGGGTGTCAGAGATATGCCGTGACGGTGTGGCTCAATTTCGACCCGGTTGCATTTTGTAATTTGCTCGAAGGAAAAGGAACGGTGCCCCTAAAAAGAAAGTCTAGATCTCGCGATAATGGGTCTTATCTCTGTTCTGAAGTTTCCCAAACGGGAAGCAAAGTCTGGCCCGACCTTGTGACTGTGCGCTTTATCTTTAAGTCGTGCGTTTTTTATCTGAGTTATGCCCGAGTTTCCTTTTTCAGGTGATAAGCGAGAATAAGGAACGAGGTATTTCGTAAAACGTGGATTTCTCCGAGGGAGTTGCATACTCTGAAATGGCTTCATGCTAGTTTCTCCAGGGAGGTTCTTTTTTCCCTCGACTTCCAATTGCATTCTGGGTGTTTGAGTTTAGGGGGTCTAATCTGCCTTCTTATATTTGTAAGCATTGTTGACAATGCATCTAGATCAGATACGACACTGGAAATTCATGCGTGGTTGTGCAAGATAACCATCATTGAAAAGTAAAGGCGGTGGGAATGGAATAAGAGTGGAAGAGGAGTACATGGATTTGATTGTGCAGATGGAAGGTAGGGAGGGTGAACTTGGAAAATTCAAATAGACAGCCTTTTCTCGAGAATCCAAAGATAAAGGACCCGAAACATCCTAGTCGATATGGCCTTGAGTATGTGCTCGAAAAGGCAGTTCAAAGCACATAAGTAATTGTGCACATGTAGATATCACCAGACGCCAGAATATTACTTCAAGTGGACACAACTAACACCGGATCCAGACTTTTCAAGATGAATGACATAGCTGGCATGGATAGCATTCTTGTTGGACAACGGGAAAGAGGAAGCATGCGAATTTCCGTTCGATTTCGGTTCCGTTTCTTGGAATCTGAGACGAAACACAGAATACAAAAGATAGATCTCTCAAATACAGCCCGCGGGGGTGGTAGGTGATGTGTTTGACGTAATGGGACCATTTGCGGTCCGGCGGGTAGCAAAGATGTCTCAGCATTGGCTAACAATATAAGCCCCGAGCCATTCATGTATTTTAAAGAAAACATACTGTTGAACAACACTGAACATCACCGAACATCACCGAACATCATTGAACATCGCTGGACACTGAACACTGAACAACACTGTTGGAAATAAGACATCTCAAGAGTAAACCCGGGGTTCACAAATAGTGCAAAGCCTTTTTGAACACACACCCGAGGTGCTGGAAGTGGTACCCCTGCAACATTCTCAGCACAAAGCACTCTGATCTCTCATCGCCAAATTTGCATTGCACAGTCTCGAGGTCGAGATATCCACGAACGAACAGGATCCCAAGAAGAGCGCTTCGTGGTATAATGCTGTTTTCACGAGTTGTGAGATCCCAAGAATCTCGCTGGCGGTAAGTCTCTTTTGTTGTAGGTGTGTGAGTGCATATGCGGGGTTGTGAATCAAACTCCGGGGCATCATGCGCGCATCTACTTGTGAAAATTCGGCGACGTGGCTTACTTCGGTCAGAAGGAAAAGGGGGTGTTAATGTTTTATGGACCTCCTTTTACCCGGGAGAGTGGGGTAGTCATGTGAGATGTATGATTCACATGGCGCCACGGTTGTGCGGGGTAGCAAGGAGGTGTCACGATTTTACCTAGAAGGCGTCATGGAAGAGCGGGGTAGCTAGGAGGCGCTTGAGGATTCGTGAGAAGTTCCTCTCTATTTAAGTACAGCTTGATTCCCAGTCTTCTGAATTGGGAAAGGAGTTGAGCTTCTAAGCATTTGCACAAGTATCGGATCTCTGTATTTGGTTGAGTTCACTTTACCAACTATGTCGACAGAACCCATTTCTGATTTCCACCGTTTTTGATGAGCAAGCTTAGGTGAGTCTTGCTCAAGACTTGCTTAATGATGACTTTGATAATCAGGTTAATCTTCTCTTCCAGAAGGACTCTGATTATGAACCTCATTTCTCTGCAGGAAAGATGGATTCAATGCAGCATGATGTTCATTAACAACTACCACGCCATCAGTTAAAAAACGGGGATTGAAGACGGCTGTGCCGAGCTAACAACCTCATCTTTTGTGTTTTGTGTAGAGATCGTAATTTATTCTACCGTTTGACCCCGTAGAGTCAGGTTGAACAGATTGCGCATCGGATGTCACAAAAATTGGATCATCTGACGGCTGATTACCTTCAACAAGAGGTTCAGATGAAGTTTGACAAAAGGGCCACGTGGAAAACATAAGGAAGTGTGGAAACTGTGGAAAAGCAAGGGCATTGTAAAGCTTTATTTGGCTGCGAAATTATGCGAAAGTTAGGCCTGGCCTATCGTTCGCGCTGGTGGAGACGCACCTTAACTGAAGTAATTCAAATAGCCCTTTGAATATCACTAATTTTCTATATGATTTGACGCCAAAGAGATGTAAGACTACCAAGAAAAATAACATAACTGGTATTTGGTCAAAACTAGTTCCAATTTGGGTTGAAATGATGAAGAAACAGACCGCGCGGAGAGAGTATGCGCTAACACGGCCATCGGCCTCGAACCGATCCCAAGGACTTGACAGAAACACTTTTTCCCATTAATTTATCATGTGAGAGTGAGCAGAATGAGTCGGCATTCAGCAGGATACTGGAGACTCTTTTGTAGTGAATCACGCTCAGTATCGTCGCTGAATCGAGGGATATACTCGAAATGATAATACCTACTTATAACTCATCATTTCTGTTGAGCCATATAAGCATAGTGGCGTAAAGTCTATCCAGAGACATCCGTAAGAAAAGTCCCAGGAGAGAAAGAAATAACGGTATCACTCATTGTATAAAAGAGTAAGGTAGATTACATCAAGAAGGAATATTCATCTCGGTATATATAGAAAAGGTGAAGTCGCCATATGAGACGCCTTAGACAACAGACGGTTAAAGTTAGCATGTATATGTTGTGAGACAGTAGACTGAAGACATTGTGACTGTGCTTTGAAAGGAATTTGCAATCATTTCGTCATGTACTTGCGTAACAGCGTTTGACTTATTGTGAATTGTCGGATCTCCTTCCGAAATAGTCAATTCGGTCAACATGTATACACAAGAGTCAGAAAACGGGCCGCTTGGCCGAACGGGGCACGAAACAGCCAGATCTGATCTTATTGAAAAACATCTTGTCTAATACACTTTTTGAACCCGAATCCTTCTATAGATGTCTCCCAGAGACCCCACCCAGAATCATCTGAAAGATCCACCCAGAAATCTCACCCCTCTCAGTATTTGCACCACCTGAAACCCACATTGCACCAGCGGGCCCAGATCCACGCCGCTACACACGCCACGGACACACTGCCTTCAAACGTGATCCACATCTTGTAGTCATGGTCAGATCGTTTGTTGATCACGAGCGCCAACAAGTACATACCAAGTAGCACGAGAAAACTCAAGTAAAAATACACCAAGCCGTAGTGTTTCCCGAAATCGCGGGCCGGGCAGATCTGACTCAAACATGCGGGCACACACCCGAAGATCGCCGAGTTCAGGACTCCGTAAAGTACCGCAAACGCAAAAAGCGGAGGCATCTTGCCGTCTAGTGCCAAGAAAAGACCCCAGATTGAAAGCAGTGCCACCGATGACGTCACAATCATCACGTTGAAGCGGCCGTACATGTCTGACAAGTACCCCGTGACCAAGCGGGCGGGAATGCCGCTCAAATTGGCCACGGTGAGGAGAAGAAACGCTTTCGATTCAGAGACCCCGCCGTCCTGGGCGAGAAGGGGCAAGTACGCGAGGATCGTCCAGCAGTTGATTTCGGCGAGAATGATTCCGATCGCAAGGGCCAAGAACCGGGGGCTTTTCAAGGGAGAGAGGTTGGAGACCAAGAGGGAGGAGAGTTTGGTGGAGAGTTTGGAGAAGAGCTTGGAGGATGGTTTGGAGGAGAGTCTTGGATTCTCAAGGCACTCTGTGGCTGGTTCTTCGTTGGGAATGTTCGGGAGTGGATGAGGATAGTTGGCTGGGGAAAAAGTTTGTGGGATATTGGGGAAAGGAAGAGGGATCTCTGGACAGAACTCCAGAGGGCGTTCTGAGACAAAGGGGATAAGGTTAAGAGGGTGATTGTGATTGTGAGGGTGAGAGACAGAACGAGAGACAGGGACAGAGACAGAGCGAAGAACAGAAGGAGAGAGGGAAGGAGAACCAAAAGAAGAAACAGGAGGAGAACCAGAATTTGTTATATCTTCGGCTTCCTTTGAGCCTTTGCCTCTGTATTTGCCTTTGCCTTTGCTTGTGATTTTGCCTTTGCTTCTGTCTGTGTCTTTGGCTTGATCTTTGCCTCTCTCTTTCTCTTTCTCTTTCTCTTTGCCTTCATCTTCACCTTGTTCTTTCTCTTCGTCTTTATCTTGATCCTGGTCTTCAGGGCCATGTTCTCCTCCATCCTTGGTGTTATCTTTCGTTCCAAAGAGTGTCATTTGTGACCTTTGTGACCTTTTAAGCACCCCTTCCCTCTCCAAACGCTCATCTCCTAATCTCAAGCTGGGCTCGTCGTTTGTCCCTGAAGCGTCCTTGTCAATTTTCAAACCGTCACTCAATCTCGGATCCTCTCCTTCTAGGCCTAAGCCATCATCTTTGATCCCTAATTCTTCATCTTCTGGTCCCAGACCTTCATCCTTGATCCCCAAACCTTCTCCTTCACCCCCACCTTCTTTTCCACCCCCACCTTCGTTTCCAGGGACCCTCTTATTTCCAGGTTCTCTCTTTTTTCCAGGTACTCTCTCTCTCACCAATGCTATAGACACCGCCATGCACGCAAGACATACGAAAGCCAACGTCCGGATCGCCCACTTATACCCCACCAGCCTGTATAGATGGTCGAGCATGACTGCAAACCCCGAAGAACCAATAAGGCCACCCACAGTAGCTATTGATGCTGCAAGAGCCCGTTTTTTCAAAAACCAGTGGGATGTCACTCCGATCAAAGGAGTCATGGCCAACAGGGTCCCGATTGCCGTCACGACGCCAAAGGACAACAAAAACTGGTAATAACTCGTCAGTTCCGCTAGAAATAAGAACCCTGCGCACATGAACACCGTTGCAGCCACCAAGAGTTTCCGGGGCCCATACTTATCGAAAAGCCCGCCACACACGACGCCTCCGAAGCAGTACGTGGCCAAATGGAGCGAGAAAATCCACGAGACCGTGCTTGCCTTATACAGCGCCAACTGGTGCGTGGTGACGTACGTCTGGATCGCACCCATGCCCAAGGGAATGCCGAAATCGGGAATGAGGCCGCAGAAGCAGCCGAAAAGGACCAAGTACGCTTCCATCCCGCCATCTGGAAAGCTGTCGGGGTCGTCTTCTTCCAAGTACATTGCCAGCTTGTCTTCGAACTTCTTGGACGTCTCGAAGTTTTCCAAAGTCTCGGGAGTCTCGGAGATCTCCGAGATATGCACACAATCCATTTTCGACGGGTCCTTTTCCAGCGAAGGAGAAGGGGGAGAATCTGACGGACTGCTCTGGGAAGTAGCTGAGATTGACATTGCTGGCGGTTCTATGATTTGAGGTGACTCAAGAGACATTCTGGGCATTTGAGAGTGTGGAGAACACTAGTAGATAAGGGGTAAGCGGGGCAAAAAAGCAGCAAAAAACAGAAAACAATCAAGACGAAAGGAACGGAAGCACGTTTCAGACAGTGATCATACAGCCAATGATCATACAGCAAATGATCATACAGCAAATGATCAGTATAATTGTTCAATCGGATTGTTCAGTTTAACTGTTAAATGGAACTGTTCAATATATTTGTTCAATCGAATTGTTCAGTGTAACTGTTCAAAGGAAATGTTCAGTATAGTTGTTCGATGTGACTGTTTAATTTAACTGTTCAATGTGACTGTTCAATATAATTGTTCAATGGAGTTGTTCAATGGAATTTCCCAATGAAATTATTTAGTCAAATTGCTCCATGTAAATTTCAAATGTGGTTACTCAGTGTAATTGTTCAATGTGACTGTTCGAAATAACTATGCTTAGAGTTCATTCAAGTCTTCGATTGTGAAATGGATGCAAGAGAGAGAACGCAATTGTGACTTCTCGTTTTTTGGGACGTCCATGAGGCGGAATAAATGTGTATTCTCAACATGGCCCACGTGGAAGTGTAAATATAGATTTGCTCTTGGTTTCTCCTCTTTTCGTGTGGCCAGGAACTCGAGCACAAATACCTTCATTTCCGAGGTATCACAAATATGCCGTAAAGGTATAGCCCAGTTTTTACCTGGTTGCATTTTGCTTTGACCCGAAGGAAAAGGAAACAAGTCCTAAAAGGAAAGACTGGATCTAGCCACACTGTGTCTTATCTCTGCTCTAAAGTTTCCCAAAAAGGGGCACAAAGTCTGGCCTCACCTTGTAAACGTGCGTTTCTTGCTCAGGCCATGCTCGAGTTTCCTTTTCTAGGTGATCAGCGAGGATAAAGAAACGGGGTTCTTCGTAAAACGATAAATTATCCGAGGAAACTGCATATTCTGGGATTGCTTCCTGGTAGTTTTTCGAGTGCTTTTCTTTTCCTTCTCCTGGACATGCACTTCCATAGTCGGTGTTTGAGTTCCAGTCTCCAATCTGCCTTCTTATTTTTGTAAGCGTGATTTGCAATGCATCTAGATCAGATACGTCACTGGATAAGAATGCGGGGTGATTCAAAACACCACCGTTGGAACCACACTAAAGGGGTTGTGAATGGATGAGAGTATATGGTTTTGATTGTGCAGATGGGAGACGGGGAAATGGGGAGGCCAAAGTTAAAAGATTCAAATGGTCAGTCAATTCTCTTTCTTTTTTTCTTCTTGAAAATCCATAGATTCAAGGCCACTTTCAATGACATCACTGACACGTGCCCCCGAAACATTCTAGCCAATGTATGCCCTTGAGGTAGTTCCCGAAAAGGCAGTTCAAACCACATGAATAATTGTGTACATTTAGATATCACCATGACCTAGAATAGCCTATAATAGCCTATAATAGCCTAGAATAGATTCTCAAGTGGACGATTCAGTAGAAACCAGATTCATAACCTTCAATATGAATGCCTTAGCTGGCAAGGATAACTTTCTTGTTGCACAACGGGAAGGCGAAAGCATGTGGATTTCGGCTCGGTTTCGATTCGTTTTTTCAGTTCGGTTTCAGTTCCGTTTCTTGGAATCTGAAACTAAGCACAAAACACGAAAGATCAATCTCTCTAGCACAACCCGCGGAGGTGGTAGGGGATGTGTTTTTTGGAGTGGGACCATTTGCGGTCCCCGCGGGTCGCAAAAACGCTTTAGTGTTGGCAAACAATGTAAGCCTCGAGCCGTTCATGTATCCGAGAAGAAAACTTACTGTTAAACAACACTGAACATCATTGAACCTCATTGAACATCATTGAACCTCATTGAACATCATTGAAAATCATTGAATATCATTGAACAACACTGCGGGAAGCACATCTCTAGAGTATACCCGCGGTTCATAAATAGTGCAAAGCCTCTTTGATCACGTATCCGAGGTGCTGGAAGTGACACCCCTGTAATATGCTCAGCATAAAGCACTCTGAGCTCTCGTCGCCGAAATTGCATTTCACAGTCTCTAAACCCGGATCCCCGTACGTAAACACAAGCTCAAGAGGAGCGTTTTCTGAAAAGTGCTGTTTTCTCGAATTTAGAGATCCTCGGAACCTCGCTGGCGGTAGATCGAGAGATTCACCCTTTTGCACGCCAAGTCTCCTTTGCTGTAGGTGCGTGAGTGCATATGCGGGCATGTTGATCAAACGCCGGGTCAGCATCATGCGCGCACCTTTTCGTGAAAAGTCGGCGGTGTGGCTTATTCCGGTCAAAAGGAAAAGGGGGTGTCATTCTTATATGGATATCCTTTTACCCGGGAAAGTGGGGTAGTAATGTGAGATGTATGTTTCACATGGCGGCACTGTAAAGCGGGGTAGCAAGGAGGCGCCTGAGAAGTTATGTGTAGTTCCTCTCTATTTAAGTGCAGCTTGATTCCCAGTCTTCTGATTTGGAAAAGGAGTTGAGCTTCTAAGCATTTGCACAAGTATCTGATCTCTCTAGGTGGTTGTATTTAACTACACCAACTATGTCGACAGAATCCTTTTCTGAATTCCGCCGCTTCTGACCAGCAGACTTATGTGAGTCTTGCTCGCGACTTGCTTAATGATGGTTTTGATAATCAGGCTAATCCTCTCTTCCAGAAGGACTCTGATCATGAACCTCATTTCTCTGCAGGAAAGATGGTTTCAATGAAGCATGATGTTTATTAACAACCACCACGCCATCAGTTTAAAAACGGGGGTTGAAGACGGCTTGTGCCGAGCTAACAACCTCATCTTCTGTGTCTTGTGCAGAGATGATCGTAATTTGTTCTACTTTTTGACCCCGTAGAGTCAGGTTGAACAGATTGCGCATCAGGTGTAATAAATTAGGGTCATCGGATGGCTGAACACTTTTAACAAGAGGTTCAGATGAAGTGTCACAAAAAGGTAATGAGCGCGCACCTAATTTGACATTGGGGGGCCCGGGGTGGTAATCGACATCGATTTCCCCGGAAGATGCTGGGTCTTACTCTTTTTTTTACTCAACATCGGGAAACGAAAGTCGCCACGTGGAAAAGCAAGGACATAAAAACTGAAATGCACGGTTTTGTCTGAAATCAATTTTTTTGGTAGATCATAATTTCGCATCATAGAATTTTATTTGGCTGCGAAATTTTGCGAGTGTTCGACCTGGCCGTGTGTTCGCGCCGGTGGTGATCTTGACTGAAGCTTTTCGAAATATTCCTTTGAATATGACTAATATTTATAAATGATATTAATATTTTTAATACTTTCATATAACAAAAATCATACAAGCTATTTCTGTCTTTCAAATAATTTGACGCCAAAGAAATGTAATCAATATCAAGAAAAACATCAGCACTGGTATTTAGTCAAAACTAGTTCCAATTTGGGTTGAAATGATGAGGAAACTGATCGCGCGGAGAGACCGCAGTATGCGCTAACACGGCCATCGGCCTTGAACCGGTACAACGGACCTGACAGAAACACTTTTTCTCATTAATTTATCATGTGAGAGTGAGCAGAATGAGTCGGCATTCAGCAGGATACTGGAGACTCTTTTGTAGTGAATCACGCTCAGTATCGTCGTCTGAATCGAGGGATATACTCGAAATAATAACACCTAATTTTAACTCATCATTTCTGTTGAGCCATATAAGAATATTGGCGTGAAATCTGTCCAGATACATCCGTACGAGAAGTCTCAAGAGAAAAAGAAATATCGGTATCAGTCATTGTATAAAAAAGTAAGGCAGATTACATTAAGAAGGGATATTCATCTCGATATATTTAGAACAGTTGAAGCCGCCATATGAGACCCCTTAGACAACAGACGGTTAAACTTAGCACGTATATGCTGTGAGACAATCGTCTGAAGACAAAGTGACTGCGCTTTGAAAAAAGTTTGCAATAATTGTCCAATACACTTTTTGAAGCCGAGATCCTTTTAGAGATATGTCCCGGGGATCCACCCAAAAATCTCACCCATCTCAGTATCTACACCACCTGAACCCCACATTGCACCAGCGGGCCCAGATCCATGCACCGACACACATTACAGATACACATCCCTCTAGAGTGATCCACATTCTGTAGTCACGGTCCGACCTTTTGTTGATCACGAGCGCCGTCAAGTACATGCCGACAAGCACGAGAAAACTCGAGCAAAAGTATAACGTGCCGTAGTGTTTTCCGAAATGGCGGGCCGGGCAGATCTGGCTCAAGCACGCGGGCACAGACCCGAAAATCGCCGAGTTCAGAACTCCGTAGAGCACCGCAAACGCAAGAAGCGCAGGAAACCTGCCGTTAATCCCCCAAAAAAGACCCCAGATCGAAAGCAGGGCCACCGATGACGTCACGATCATCACGTTGAACCGGCCGTACATGTCTGCCAAATATCCCGTCAACAAACGGGCAGGAATGCCGCTCATATTGGTTACGGTGAGGAGAAGAAACGCGTTTGTTTGGGAAATTCCGCCGTCCTGGGCGAAAAGGGGCAAGTACGTGAGGATCGTCCAGCAGTTGAGCTCGGCGAGAATCACTCCTATAGCTAGGGCCAAGAACCGGGGGTTTTTCAAAGGCGAGAGGTTGGAGATCAAGAGAGAGGAGACGTTGGAGGAGATTCTGGAGGAGAGGTTGGAGGCCAGCTTGAAGGAGATTTTTGATGAAAGTCCTGAATTCTGGGAGTACTCCGTAGCTTGTTTTTCGTTGGGAATGTCTTGGAGTGTGTTAGGATAAGTAGTTGGGGAGAACGTTTGCGAGATATTAGGAAAAGGAAGGGGATATCTGGAGGGATATCTAGAGGTCTTTCTGGAGAGATCTCCAGATGACTTTCTGAGAGAAAGGACATAAGATGCAGAGGGTGAGTGTGAGAAACAGGGACAGGGACAGAGACAGAGACATAAGGAGGAACAAAATGAGAGACAGAGACAGAGACAGAAGGAGAGACAAAGCCAGAAACGACTTTATCTTTGGCTTCCTTTAAGCTCATGCCTTTCCCTTTCCCTTTGTCTTTGGGTTTGTCTTTGGGTTTGTCTTTGTCTTGCTCTTGTTCCTGGTCTTCAGGGCCATGCTCTCCACCATCCTTGATAATATTTTTCGTTTCAGTGAACAGCCTTAGTGACCTTCCAAGCCCCTCTCTTCTCTCCAAACGCTCTTTTTGCAACCCCAAGCTGGGCTCGTCTTTTGACCCTGAATCTTCCTTGTCAAATCCCGAATCGTCACTGGTTCTTAGAACCTCACCTTTAAGGCCATAACCATCTCTCAATCTGGGATCCTTATCTTCCGGGTCTAGACTTCCATCTCTCATCCCCAATCCATCGTCTTTGACACCTAAGCCATCGTCGTTGACCCCTAAACCATCGTCGTTGACCCCTAAAGCATCATTCTTCATCTTCAATTCTTCATCTTTGATCCCCAAACTTGCACCCCCACTCTCACCATCAACCCCACTTTCACCATCACCCCCACCATCAAATCCATGCACTCTCTCCTTCACCAACGCCACAGACACCGTCATGCATGCAAGACATACAAAAGCCAACGTCCGGATCGCCCACTTATACCCCACCAGCCTGTATAGATGGTCTAGCATCACTGCAAACCCTGAAGAACCAAGAAGACCCCCCACGGTAGCTACGGAGGCTGCAAAAGCACGTTTTCTCAAAAACCAGTGGGAAGTCACTTCGATCAATGGCGTCATGGCCAACATGGTGCCAATAGCTGTGACGATGCCAAAAGACAAAATGAACTGGTACAATTTGCTCAGTTCTGCTAGTAAAAAGAGCCCCGCACATATAAAGATAGTCCCAGCGACCAAGAGTTTCCTGGCCCCATATTTATCGAAAAGCCCACCAAACACAACTCCTCCAAAACAATACGTGCCCAAATGGAGCGAAAATATCCACGAAACTGTGCTTGCTTTGTACATTCTTAACTGGTGGGTGGTGACATACGTTTGGATCGCACCCATGCCCATGGGAATGCCGAAATCGGCAATTAGGCCGCAGAACGAGCCGAAAAGCACTGTGTATGCTTCGATCCCGCCATCTGGAAAATTCTCGGGGTCGTCTTCTGCCAAGTACATCGCCAGCTTGTCTCTGAATTTCTTCGAACTCTCGAAGGTTTCTGAGGTCTCGGAAGTCTCGAACTTTTTCGAGGTCTCGGACTTTTCCGAAGTCTCGGAGATCTCCGAGATATGCACGGGATTCATTTTTGACGAGTTTTTTCCAGCAAAGGAGAAGGAGGAGAAGATGGAGGAAAATCAGGCGGACTGCGCTGGTAAGGATCTGAGATTGAGATTTCCGGCGGTCCTATGATTTGAGGTGACCCACGAGACATTCTGGACATTGAATATATGAAGAGCTCTAGTAGATGCGGGGTAAGAAGAGCAAAGAAGCAGCAAAAGCTCAAGACGAAAAAGGAGGAGAAAATGTTCAGTAAATGACCAAGCAGCAAATAAACCAGCAATCGCTGAATGAGATTGATCAATGAAATTGTTTAATATAATTGTTCAATGTGACTGTTCAATCGAATTGATCAATATACTTGTTCAAAAGAGTTGTTCAATGTAATTTCCCAATGGAATTATTGAATCAAATTGCTCAATGCAATTTCCCAATGAGATTGCTGAATGTACTTGTTCAATGAATATTTTCATTGCAACTCTTCAATGTAACTGCTCAATGTGTCTGTTCATGAAATTGTTCATCCAAGTCTTTGAAGAAATGGATGCAAAAGAGAAAGCGAAATTGTGACTCCACCTTTTTGAGACGTCCATGAGGCGAAGTAAATGTGTATCCTTGGTATGACCCATGTCAAAGTGAAATAATAGATTCCTGTCTTCTTCTCCTCTTTTCGTGTGGCAATTTGGCCAGAAACTCCAACAGAAATACCTTCACTTACAAGATATCACAAATACGCCGTGGAGGTATAGCCCAGTTTTCACCCGGTTGCATTTTGCCGAGGGTAAAAGGAAACGTGCCCTAAAAAAAAAGGCTCGATCTGGCGATGGTGGGTCTGATCTCTGTTCTAAAGTTTCCCAAAACGGTACGAAAACTCCGGCCCGACCTTGTAAATGTGCGTTTCTTGTTTAAATCGGAAATTTCCTGTTTGAGTCATGCTGGAGTTTCCTCTTCTAGGTGATAAGGGAGGATGAAGGAACGGCGTTCTTTATAAACCGATAATTTCTCCGAGGGAACTTGCATACTGTGGAAATGCTTCGTGGTAGTTTTTCCGAGCTGTTCTTTTTTTTCCGAGGGCTTTTTTCTTTCTTTTCCTGGAAATGCACTTCCATATTCGATCTTTGGTTTCCAGTGTCTAATCTAACTTTCTTATCTACTTAAGCATTGTTTACAATGCATCTGGATCAGATACAGTATCAGGAAAAACTTCCGGGGTGGTTCAAAATCACCATTATTGGAAAATGCCTGACTTTCACAAATGTAGCTCCCCAGTTCAGGATATCATAGCACCAAGAAGATGCTAAGTACCAAGAAGATGCAAGAATGGAAGAAGAATGGAAGAAGAATGGAAGAAGAATGACTGAAATTATATGGCTCAGATTATGCGGATTAGAGGCTGGGAGAAGGAAATAGAAAGGCTCATATGGATATCTTTTTCCTTGAAAGCCAAAGATTAGAGACCACAAATAACGATACCACTGACGTGCGTCCCCGAAAAATTTTAGGGTATGCCTTTGAGGAAATTCCCGAACAAAGATCATCTAAAGCACATAAATAACTGTACACTGGATTTCACAATAGCTTAGAATACATTTTCAAATTGACACAGTAGGTACCAGATTCAGAGCCTTCAAGGTAAATGCCATAGCTTGCAAGCATATCTTCCATGTTGAACAGTGGTAAAGCGGACGCATGCGACATTCGTTTCGTTTCGTTTCGTTTCGTTTCGTTTCGTTTCGTTTCGTTTCGTTTCGACTTCACTGCCGTTCAGATGTCTCACAGGATCTTGCTTTGGACCACCCGATCTCTCCCGTGACGGGATATCTGCTGCCCTCACATTCCAAAACTCGACTCGAGGTATTGTTCCTGCGTCGCCTCGTCGTTCTCATCCCATAGCAAACCCTACAAGCGGGTGACGACCAAAGGCCCGTTTTTTTTCGGTCGTTGATTTTTGGAATACGACATGTCGACGGCCTTCAAGCCAGGGCTCTGGAGCGGATTCACGAGGCCAACAAGGATGTTCGGGCTCGATGGGATCGCTCTTGTGAGCTTGGCCAGTGTCCTTGAAATCGCCGCCATCTTCTTTGAAATGGACTAGCGAGATATCGAGCACATACACCACCACCACCACCACCACCACCACCACCACAAGAAGGCCGAGAAAGAGAGGAGTGCCCTGGTGGTTTCCGTTTTCGGCGTGGATACTTGTGCTGCCATGTTGAGATTCTTATTTCGAGAATGATGTGGTTTCCCCCCGGAAATGGTGTGTTAAACATAGCACAGAGCACGAGAGATGAATTTCTCAAGTTAGGCCGTCCGAGGTTGCAGGTGATGTGTTTGCCGGAGTGTGACCATTTGCGGTATTTGCGGGTCTCCAGTATGGTTTATTTTGTTGTAAACGAAGTAAGCCATGAGCGATCCAAGTATCTCAAAGAAAACACACGGTTGAACATTGCTGAACATTACTGAACCTCACTGAACAACTCTGAACAACTCTGAACAACTCTGAGCTCTGAATCACTGAGAAAGCCCATCACTTTGAAAAGCACATCTCTAGAGCAATCCCGACGTTCGCAAGTACTTCAACGCCTCTTTGAACACAGACCCGAGGTGCTGGAAGTGGCACCCCTGCAACATGCTTTGCACAAAAAACTCCGACCTCTCATCGCCAAACTTGCATTGCACAGTCTCAATTTCAAGATCCCCGCACGTAAACACGATATCAAGAGGAGTCCTAGGTGAAATAACAATGTTTTCACGCGTTTCAAGATCCCCAGAACCTCTCGGGCTTTGGATCGATAGACTCACCCTTATGCATGCCAAGTCTTTTTCTAGCGTGGTTATTATCTTATCATTCTTATCATTCGTATCATGGGTTTCATTCATAGCATCCGTATCCTTCCTATTATTCTTGTCATTTGTATCATCCCCCTTATTCTTATCATTTGTATCATTCCCCTCATTCCTATCATTCCCCCTATTCGTATCATTACTGTCACTCCCATCATTCCCATCATGCGTGCCTTGTGTGCCATTCTGAAACACCCCCGCATACGTCAACCCCCGGAGCTGTTCAAACTTGTCGTGCTTGTACTGCACGGCGACCAACAGGCCCCTGACGCTGGTCACAAACCGCTGGAGCCCGCTTTCTTCGTCTCCATGCAGGAGAAACCCCACAAACCGGTCGAGCGGAACGTACGGCGGCGTGGTGTACCTGAAAACCAGCCAGCGGGGATCAGTAGCCGCCAGAGCTTTCGAATGCAGCCTCCGTCGCCTCAAGATGATGTAGTGGGGCGTGACAAACCGCAGAGATGCATGACACATGACGTCGAACCTAAGCCCCAACAACGCGTCGTCCTGGTCGTCGTAGAGGCGGTCGTTGATCGCAAACGCCGTGCATCCGCCAAACCTGTATATATTTTCGGTAAGTGCCGCTCTCCCGGCGGCGGTTTTGTGTTCGATGGCGGCAAGAATGCTGGCAGATGTCGAAATGTCGTTCTGAATCTTATCTACTATGGGCGCGTTCGAAAAGTACTTGGCGATCGACGCGTCGAAGTACGAATGCTGGATAAGCGCCGGCGCGTCGTCCATGTCGAAGTCCGGGTCATGAGCCGGGTTTTGCGCCGTTTTTCGGGGAAATACGGGCTTGGATACGTTCTTATGTTTGAAACTAGTTTCTAGCACATTCACCTCGCGAAAAAGCCGGTCGTGTTGTTCCTGGAGCGGCGCGATTTCGTCCTGGAGCGCAGCGATGCTTTTTTCGAGTTCCTCGAGTTCGGAATGTGGCATGGGAAATTTGTGGATCGTGGTGGGAAGGATGATCAGTGGGGTGCAATTGCAATCATTTATGTAATTGTTGTAATTGTGAGCTCATCTGATATGGTCTGTGTGGTTTATGTGCAGGTTTGAGCGCGTGAGTCTGGGGAAGAAACTGGAAAATGTCGCGGTGCTCCATATAATCCAGTATGCGCTAACACGGCTTTTGGTTTCAGACTGATACCAAGGACCTGGCAAAGGGCTTTTGAAATACGATTCTGAATATGTGGGTTATTGTATTGTGGAGGCCATGGCTTCCAAGTACTCACGAGGACAAATTGAAAGAAGCAACTGGTCATTTCTCGGTTTTTTTTTCTTTCTTTTTTGAAGAAACCATATCTTGCAAGTTGGCTGCATTTCTTATGAGGTATTGATCATATAATTACCATTGCTCTTGATATGTATGGCATCCCCCATCTTTACATTTTCCAGCGTAAAGAGCAACCTGACAATACATCAAAGTAATTTACACTGGTGGGAAGGTTCTTTTAATAGATACATTGATCAGAGAGAAGCTTCGAGGTTCCCTTCTTAGTCGAAAAACCGTAGAGCTATACACAAATCTCTAACCCAACTTGAGGTCACATCTATTTTATAGATAGATAACGATTCACCATTAATGCTTCCGACCTACCTCTACTTTGTGTTGATATCAAATTCGTAAGTTTTCTGATGTTTTTAGATAGGGCAAAACAGAAAAACACAAAGAACCCGAAAGCTCAGTACCAAAATTAGATTGAAACGTACTGCTGCCTTTAGACTATTCTCAATACTCAAAGGAGTATTACAGGTCCAACCTTTGCAGCGGCCATATTGATCGCCGAATTTGTTTTCTATTTGTTTCAAGATGTTTCTAAGTTTCATTTTGAAAAACAATGATGGAATTGCGTTTTTGACGAAACGGATCGGAAAAAAACTCGTGTATACTTATATATCGGGGACCTATAATTAGAAACCGAATGGAGTCGAAGTTAATAGTAAGGAGAATGGAACACACACAGGACCTATGCCAGTTCTGGCCCACCTTCAATCAATTATCCTTGTAAATATTCGGTTTTTCATAAGATAGACAAAAAAAAAGATAGATTACACTTCTAAGGGAAATAAAAAGAAAACCAGGCCATCAAATAAATCGAAGATTGACACATCATAGCATTTCATGAACTTGCTCCTTTTTTCGAGACGACACGGGATCTTGGAATCCTTCCGATTTTTCTATCCTCTCTATTGTTTCTTAGAATACTCTAATTCATTCTTAGGATCGTCTATTTTTGTATAGGAACCTTTCTATTTTTAGAGCCTATTATTCCACAACCAATGCCGAGCATTCCGCACCCATCCACATTGTTTAAGTTTCGGGCGGGCGGAAGAAAAGAATTATGTGCTTATTCTAATGAGAAATGATTTGGTTTTGATTAACAAAAGGCAAGATAAAAGAAAACAAACTAAATTCAACCAAAGCATACCATTTAACAATTCGTACTTGACTGACATACAATAAAAGGAAAGACTAGCACCCAATGCCGCATATACCGGGGCACAGCCATGTGTTCGCCTGCATGCGGTGCCGATGCGCACTGCACATAGTGCATATACTCCTGCCCCTCGATGCGCTGTTTACATTTCCCCCACCAATCACATTCCACGATTTGATTTCATGACGTCACACACAGATTATAAGGCTATACCCGGGCCATAAAACACATTTAATGTACTATATATTTGACTTAGTATACACTTCATTGTAGAAACTGCCAGAAAATAGAAAGTCTTTGCCAATATTTGACCTTCATCGATGACCACCTCTGCAAACACTGATCCTGCATATAACCCGCATCGTGAAGGGGCACATCTGCCGCTCATATATCCCCCAAACAGGATCCGGAAAACTTCCCGAAACAGCAACATGTCCAAGCCCCTGATCATATTACACAAGACAGGAAAAACTAAATACTTCCCAGTTCAGATAGTTTATATATCTCTATATATTTTTGTATGCTCTTCTATGAAATCCTATGTATTTCCCTCTCCCATTAATAAACATCCCCTTTTTTATTGTATCCGTGCAGCCCCGCACATGACGCACGGTGGGATCGCCTCGCAGATGGTATCCTGCATATAGTGCCCCGTTGGCGCACCACCTCAAACCTTCGATTCGTCTCACGATATATCCAAGGCCCGTTTTCCAGATATATCCAGCTGCTGATCGCTTTTTTATATTTCACTTTTCTCGTTCCTATTTCCTTTAATCTATTCATAAAGAAATTCCCCATTCCTGCATTGAGGCCCTTTCCGCTACCGCTGCAGGAGCCAGGTCCCGTGACTTTGCCGATACACTATACGAGAAATTCACTTCGCTCTGCATCGAGGTGCAATCGTCCGTCTTTTTTTTTTATTTTAAGCAGGAAACGGTTGAGAGTTGAAAACCGAGAGTTTCACCCCCACACGGAAATTTCCATTCTGTTCCGGACCAGGCTTTTTCATTTTCCAGATCCATTTCTATTCGTCCTATCCATTCTTCATTCCTCATATCCATTCTTCATATACATATCCATTTCTCATATCCATAACCTTATCCATTTTCCATATTCCACATCCATATCTTTATTTCTTTCCATTATCTCTTATCCAGGGTCTACCAAGGCTCGAATACACATCTACCAACAGAATCCCCATTCCATCCTAATCCATCCAGATCCATCCCAAATATATCCCAGTTTTCTTTGAAAAAACCTGGAAAACACATCATGCCATCCACAATGGTCCCCCTTCTTCTATTTTTAGCATATTTCAAGCTCCTGACGGCACTAGCCCTCGACCTATGTTCGCCCGTGAACCTCGGGTCCGATCTTACGTCGTATCATTATATGTCCAATGGATATTGCCATGACTACTGTGAAAATGCAGGTTTTTCCGTGGCCATCACCCAGGATTACGACTGCTGGTGTCTGAACTCCGTTCCACAAAATACCGTCGATTCTTCCCAGTGTGACACGGGGTGTCCTGGATATAGTGACCAGGAGAAATGTGGAGGAAATGGCGTATATGGATACGTTGTATTTGGAAGTGTGCTGACCATTTCAGGAACGTCGTCTTTTTCCAGTTCTTCGGCCAGTTCTGCATCCAGTTCTGCATCTAGCACGTCGAGTCTGTCTTCTTTGTCTGCTCAGACGACAAGTTTGAGTTTTAGCAGTCTGACAAGATCTTCTAGTCTGACATCCACAACTTCTAGTTCTAGTACAAGTTCAAGTACAAGTTCTAGTTCTAGTACAAGTTCTACTATTACTTCTAGTACAAGTTCTACTTCTAGTACATCGTCTACTTCTAGTTCTAGTTCCAGCTCTGCCACTAGCTCAACATCTACCTCCGGTACTAGTACCACAGCGACTGACGAGGCCACCACTGCCCATGTCCCCTCGGAACTGGCCGGCGACATTTCTGCATCCTCTGCATCTGCATCTGCATCTGCCTCTTCTGAAACCGCATCCTCTGCATCTGCGTCTACGTCTGACCCCGCAGCCTCCGTATCTGCACCTCCCGCGACATCCGAGTCACCAGCGCCCTCCCCCGTGACCTCCCACGCAACCACCATCTTCTCCTTCATCACCGTCAACGGCTCCGTCGTGCAACTGGTGTCGACGAGATATGTCACTACGGCCGTAGAACCCACGTCTTCTACATATATACCACCTGAAAACCGTAAAAACTCGTTTTTCGACTCCTCCGCAAAAGTCGCAGGCACGTTTACCGCGGTGGGCGTCGTGGTCGTTGCTCTCATCGCGACATTGCTCTACTGCTGTTGTTTTGCTGCTGGCGGCCACCATGACGAGTACTCCGACGAGGAAAACCAGTCGTTTTCAGACGAAAACTCCATCTCCAAGGCATCTCCGATATTGATGCCAGGAGACGCAAATTCGAAGTCGCAGGCATCGAAAACGGCAAAAATGTCGCCATCATCACCAACATCACCAAAGTCTCAAAAGTCCCAAAAATCGCCAAAATCGGACTTGAAGCGTAATTCTTCGAACAAATCGATACTTTCCTTGTTGAATCTCGCCTCTGCAGGTTCAGGCGGCGCCGTGTCGCCGAATCTTGGCCGTAGTCTGTCCCGGAAAAAACTATACCTGAAAAATGGCACCCTTGACCCTGTAGGCCCGATCATGGCGCCGATTCTGGAGTTTGAGCACGTGCTCGATCCAAGAACAATGTTCCTGCAGTATAATAGTTCGAATGTCTCGTTGAATGACGAGAATGATTACTCCAGAAGGATCTGGCACGTGACCAACCCGGGGTAGAGCGAAGAAAGGGGAAGAAAGAGAAAAAAGAAAATTGAGAAGCAAGCAATGAATGAGAAAGAAGAAAGAAAAAGAATAAAAGAAGAAAGAAGAAAAAGAAAAAGAAAGATGAATGAGAAAGCAGAATGAGAAACAAGAAAGAGAAACAAGACTCATGAAAATGAAAATGAAGAATATTCAAATCATATCCCAACAGAATAAGCAGATAGCCTGCATTATACCCAGAACTTCCTGACTTAGGCCGGGAATATACCCTAATTACATATACCCTTATCACATATACCCTTATCACATATACCCTAATTACATATATCCTTATCGCATATACCCTTATCACCAATACCCTAATCTCGTATACCCATAAATTTTCATAGTCTCATATCCCCACAAATTCTTATACACTCATATACCCACATAGATGTACATTTGCAATTACATCAATGGAACTTTCACCCCCAGTGTGTTCGATCTTCCTTTTCAAGGAATAAATTAATAATTTATAGGGTATAGTCCGCTAGCAAATACATCCGTCTTTTCAAGAAATAGATCTATAAATCTAATAAAATCCATAAGAATTTATCCTCTTAAAAAGGGAGAAGTATATTCATCTCTGGGAGTATTTGCCCCTTCTCTTTTTTGGGCATATTAGTGTAAGTGAAGCCTTCTACAAATATTCTCGTTTTATGGGATATTTGTATATCTATTTGATATGAGCATTCAGATGATTATATACCTGAAAACCCAATGGTTACACCACCATCAAAAGCACCTGAATGGTGATGATTACCATTCTATGCAATATGTAAATCAATACCTGATAAATTGGGTGGAGTTATTGCTATGTTTGGAGCTTCATCAATACTACTAATATTACCCATTCCTGATAGATCAGTAACAACAATGTGCAGTCTTCAAATATTCGAACATTCAGATATTCACCATTTCCCTCTCTATATAGCGTTTTCCGGCAAAACGCTCCTGTTTTTATACTGCGGCTGTCTCTCGTAGGCGTTCGGCGTAGCGTGTTTCGTTTTACTCTTACTCCTCTTCTTCTTCTCTTTATGATGACAACAATGATTATCGTGATTATCATGCTGGTTACTACCTTCGTGATTCTCGTTATTCTCACCTATTTCACCATCATTCCCCGTATTTTCACCATCATTCCCCTTATTTTCTCCATGATTTCCATGATTTCCATGATTTCCATTCAAATCGTCCCCAAACTCATCATCTGAAGAATCAGACGAAGAACTGCCCAGAGATTCATCTGAAGATTCGCCAAACTCTCTCTGGGGATGGAAAATGCAGCAGATCTTCAGTTTTTTCTTGTCCATGTGCTCGTTGTCCACCACGTCGGTCGTCCAACGCACACGGGGCCGGGCCTCGTCCGAGTCACGTGTTTCTTCCTGTGTGTTTTCCAATCCTGGCCGGAGATGTAGCACTGCCTGATTCTGATTCTGATTCTGATCTGACGTGATGGTTTGCGTCTGTGTCCGAGACAGAGACTGTTGCTGCATGATTGCGAGTGTTTATGTTGTGCTGAGAGGATGTGAATGAGGTCCTGGTAGATATAAACCCTATAGAAATATGTGAACGTGATCTTTAAATATGATCCCTAGATACAATGCGTGGCTTCTTAGAGGTGTAGTAAGTAGAATGAGTAGGTATGATGGATCCTGTGATGCACGTTTCGGAGTATGCGTGGTGTATTTCTGTAGAGCGGTCGCATGCATGTCGCCCTCGGTCACGTGACGCTCTGCGCGAGGCCAGTACTGCACCACGCCAACGCTCGCTAATTCAACTAGGGTTCGAAATAGTGGGGTAAGATATGGGTCTGGCTTTCCTTTATATGAGGCAAGCAAGACTGGATGTTTTGGGCGGAGCATAAAAGTATTGGAAATTTGAAACTTAGAGTATCTAGTATACAGTTTCTTTGATATGACATGTGTTTTGACTATTACATTCATACCGACCAAGGGCAATACTGAGATACAGATCCCCAAGACTGTGCATGAAAAAAGAAATGGCGGTGAATTTCACCACGCATACGCCCAAAGCTAGGCCTCTATATTTGCAGTCATCTAAAGTGGGGAAAGTTTGAAAAGCGTGACTGGATTTTAGGGGGCATTTTGGGTACACAAAAAGCCATTTGCAGCCCCGCACCGAAGTTGTATTTAAAGGGTTCCTTCTTCTCCTAATTTCTCACCTTGATTAATTTAAACAAGCCTCTAAATGGATATCAATCATCACCAGCATGGGTCATCAAAGGGGGGGGGGGGAAAGTATCGTGACTTCAGACTTTCAACCGCCTTAATTTAGGGCAACGCTCGCCACCATGTTATAGGCTTTGTCCTTCTTTCATAAAGCACCATTTTGCCAACGTCTGGGATCGGAGTACACTCCCCCTCCAAAATAGAATCTTCTGAAAAGACTATTTAACTAACTTTCAAGTGGACCGAATTTCATATAGAAAAGGCAGTCTCGCCTACAGGTGTCTAGCAAAAGATTGCAACTTTAAAGAATAACGCTGGCCACACGGTCGATCGCCCCCCCACCAGATGTTCATGCAAAATCCTGGGGTTTTTTCAAAAAAACGAAAAACTAGACATTAGAATGCGGAACATTTCAAATATCGGTCCTTTGATATAGGCATCATAGGAGATTTCATACTTCGGGCACAGATCGAGCAACGCTTTATATAGTTCGTTTCGGGGTTTTAGTTAATAAAAAAGCTTCAGATGTTTCCCCAAGGTTTCTCAAGTGACGAGAGAACATCGGACCTTCATCTAAATAGTACTTGAAAAGCGAAAGACTGATCCAACGGTACTACTCAAGCACTAATTCTCGGAGAAAAAGCATCCAACAACTGGCCGATCAGTTGAACCTTCCCAGGTTACTAAGTTGTTCAAGCTCCGTTCATAACCCTGGGACCTTCTTTAAGCCGTTGAAATTCAAGATCGCAGTCACCCAAAGGGTTATATTTACCTTGCAACATAATGGCAAATTGTGTGATCACGACATGCTTCGCCTTGAAAATCGTGGCAGAGCAAAAGAGACGGCACACTGGCTCGGTTTCGTCGAACCTGAACGTACTGACGAGTTGATCTTAGACAAACCAGTATAGAATGACCTCGGGGATAATATCGACCCACCAATGTCGTAACGTATCCAGATAATTGATTTGATTTCCAAGATCCTAGGGCAGATACATTGTCTCCACAAGCTCTCGCGTGAATTGGTCCGTTAGCAAGTCATAAAAGTTTTAAATAGCTTCCAAACGTTCGGGTGAGAATCTGGAACCGATCTCGCAGTTTGGGTCAACTAAAAAGTGGGTTTCATTCATTGGACGTGAAAGGTGTTAAATAACGACTTTTGGCTGACAGCTCTTCGATGCACGAGATTGGTGAATTGGTAAGTTTTTTTGTGACTCAGCTGACCTTGGGAATTGGAAATCACCGTTTTTTTAAACAAACATATCGGCTAACAGGAGGACACATTTCCTAGTCAATTACTCCTAAGAAACCAATCAATACATCTGGATGATCTACCACATTTTTCAAGAATAAGGTGGCGGGACAAACGAAGATGTCACGTGACCAGCATACCAGACGGAGGAGCTCTGCCAGAAAATTTGCTGCTGTTATCCAGGCAGTGCGGATTAGTGAAACATCTCCTCTCGGTGGCCAAGCTGGCTAAGGCGCGAGACTGTAATTTACAACTGTAATCTTGAGATCGGGTGTTCGACTCACCCCCGGGAGAGGTTTCTTTTTTTTTTGGCTTTTCCGTGAAGATGCGAAATATTTCTTATCTTGGCCAGACCAAATGTGGCTCATTCATTTGAGGGATTTCTCGGCTAATTCTTCTCAATGTGGCTAGTGTCGTGTAATGAAGTGTGGCGAGACACTCTTGACACAGAAGGTGTAAGCGAGCAAGCAGGTTTCATCATTGTCGCGAGAGATGCCGGCTTTATCTTGAGTTTCCCGAGGCCTTGGCTTGGGCCCCACGATTTCTTTGAAATTCACCCTCGGCACACAGTATGGAAGAAAAAATAGCACCTGAAATTCCGGTCACAAGTCCGGCCAGTGTTGGATGGAATTGGAGTGCGGATGAAACTAGATGACGGGTTTAGCCCGTTTGCGCGCGACCAGGAAATATGCGCATGGGGACACTACGAGTCGTTGCCTGATCGAGCGCGAGTGTCATACGCTCATTTCTTTTGGGGCACTATCTGCAGGATGCAACCGTCACGGGACCCACCTCACCGAGGGCCGGGCAGTGCGCATCTCAAAAACACCTGCACACGGCTCGCCGCGCCAGATCACAATAAGACGGAATTGCTGTGTGCAGGTTCTGCCTTGGCACCCACGCTTCTTGGCACAATGTGGCCGGAATTGGGTGGTGGGACCGTCACCGCTTCTAAATAAAGGCGGCATGGTTGCTGCGATGGTTTTTTCGCCCGCCATTTTGAATTTTATACTTATCAGCCCCTTTTTTTAGGTCTTCGTTCCAAAAACGTTTCAAGACCTTTCTTCGCTTATACCCCGGACCCCACCACGATATCAGAGGCGTGGATATCAACTGTATCTACATTCCGCATCTGTTTGCTACTCGTGTATCTGGAATACACCCAAGGTCATCCCGCCAGTCCCCGCACCACAAATCTAGATTCGAGTTTCGCTTAGCCGCCGATCACAAACACATCCGTTTTTTTTGACGTGAGGAATCGGAAAAGTTCAGACCACTTTTTTCTTGAAAAGCAACCGAGATACCCCAGCACCATGCCCGCTGGATACAACCTACACCCCGTGTCGTACCTCAACGCCACGCTGGAAAACATGGTGGAAAACGTGCTTGAGTTTGACCTCGACAACGGCTCCGACAACGCGTCGAACCTGCCCGCGACGCAAAACTCCAACTCGCCCCACGAGCTGTTTTCCCTGCAACTGTCAGCCAACTCGCCCATCCGCCAGGGGGAGATGGCCAAGCCGTTGTACGCCGCCGGGATCGCCAACCCCGCGTTGGCCAGCAATGTCGCGCATGCCGCAGGCGCCGTAAACGCACACACCTTGAACGCTCACGCCCACGCCGCAAATGCACACACCTTGAACACACACATTGCCAATGCACACGTTGCAAACGCAATGCAGACGCCGCTCTACGCGACCGACGCCCACGTGCCCGTGCCCGGCATGCCGGTGTTGCAGAAGGACGGCACCGTGGAGGAGGGCAAGAAGCCGCGCAGGACGTACAACAAGGTGCGCGCCGCGGACATGAAGGGCCCCTTCCGGTGCCAGTGGGTGCACTGCGCGGAGATCTTCGACGTGCCCGAGCTCTTGTACGACCACTTGTGCCTCGACCACGTCGGCCGCAAGTCGTCCAACAACTTGACGTTGACGTGTCTGTGGGAGGGCTGCGGCATCAGCACCGTCAAGCGCGACCACATCACGTCGCACTTGCGCGTGCACGTGCCGTTGAAGCCGCACCACTGTGAGCTCTGCGCCAAGAGCTTCAAGCGGCCGCAGGACTTGAAGAAACACTCGCGAGTCCACGAGGAGGAGTACCAGAAGACGTTGAAGAAGTACCAGCGCAACCAGTACCTCAGCCAGTTGGAGGAGCAGCACTCGATGCTGTCGATGCACAGCTCCTCGGATAACAGCCCGCTCTATCCCAACCAGGCGCCCCCTGCGGAGCTCAGCTACAACACGTACGCGTCCCTGACAGCAGCACAGGCAGCGGACTCGCGCAAACGGGCGCACGAGCTGGCGTCCGGGCCCCAGCACAATCCAAACCACAATCCAAACCACAATCCAAACCACAATCCAAACCACAATCCAAACCACAATCCGAACCACAACCCTAACCACAACCCGAACCACAACCCTAACCACAACCCGAACCACAACCCGAACCACAACCCCAACATGGTGTACGGCCTTCTCAACGACTTCAACTTCACGGGCCCCCAGCACGGCCCCAAGAAGCAGCGGCTCGACGCGCTCTACAACTCCGATATGTACAACCGGTTATCGCTGTACGAGGACTCGTGGGGCGCCGGTGCCCGTGCATCTGCTCCTCCCACACAGCCCGCGCCCAACCAGATCAACTTTTCCGAGGCCGAGAAGTTCTTCAACAACTTGTCCAACTCCATCGACGTGCTGTACTCGAGCCTCAACCCCGCGGGTCACGCACCCGTGTACCAGCCGCCCATGCAACCAATGCAACACATGCAGCCCATGCAACCCATGCAAGCCATGCAGCCCATGTACCCCTCGGTGCCGCAGTTTCTGGGCAGAGTGCCCATGCACGGCGGATACATGCCGGAAAACTACGTGCCTGTGTCTGCGGCCGGGTTCCCGCAGATCAACCGCCAGTTGGGCCACGCCGCGCAGTACGCCCAGGGCTACCCCGTGTACCCCGAGTTTGGCGGCGTCAGCAACGCGCAAAGAACGGGCCGCTCGCTCGAGAAGTCGTCTGTGGAGAACGCTAAGGAAGGCAGTGCAGAGAGCAATAAGACAAGCAATGTCACGGACGCTAAGGATGATAAGGACGCTAAGGACGTCAAGAATGAGGATGAGGATTCCGCCGACGATGCCGCGGACTTGTTTGGCAAGCTTTCGCTTGGCGAGACCAATCTTGACATTGAGACCGTGAGAAAGCACCGGGACTTGATCCGCATGGTGTGCGAGTTCTTGGCGGCCCACAAGAAGGAGCAGGGAAAGGAGCAGACAAAGGAGCAGGAAAAAGAACAGATAGATGAGCCGAAAAGGGAGCAGACAAGGGAGCAGGGCGAGGCCAAGCTGCATGCGATGTACCCCGAAATCACTGCGTTTTAGGGCGGTTTTATGGCGTGTTTAGGGAGCTCGCTCGTGGCACCGTCGTTTTCATTTCTCCTTGGGTATCGGTTTTCCTTCATTTTTCTCTTGGTTTAAGCAGCGTCTTTACTTTCTGTCTGTCTTTAGTGCCTGCCTCGCGGGCCTGATTTTTGCCTGAATGCGTTGTGCTTTGTTTACTTTATTTACGTTATTTACTTTATTTATGCGACTATATACATGTTATGTTGAGATGTTTGCGATGTGCGTATTTCGCACCCATAACTCATGAAGATCAAAAAATAAAACCTCACTGACTGTTTGAATGTGAAACCTCGAGGATTCTTAAAGTGTCAAACACGCAGAACTTTTAGAATCTCCAATTTCCAAAACTCTGGAAATGTCGGGATCTCCGGAAAACTCTTAAAGTGTCAAACCCAGAAAACTTTTAGAATGTCAAACGCCCAGAACTCATAGAATGTCAAACCTCATGAAGTCTTTCTCACTGATTCACAAATTGTCAAACCTCCAGGATTTTCAGAATGTCAAACTTTCAAACCTATTTTGATGTCAAACCTCCAGAAAACTTCTAAAAAGTCCAGCGTCAAGAATTCTTTGAATGTCAAACCTCCAGAACTTCTAAAGTCTCGAACCTCACTGATTTTTAGAATGTCAAACTTTCAGAACCCTCAGAACGTCAGAGAAATTCTGCCGCTCGCCACGACCCTGGGCCCATCGTAAAGCACAATATTCTGGCCCGGCGCCATGGCGCGTTGCTTATTTTCTAGAACAATCCGGACCCGTATTCCGCCATTGTTCTCAGACCCCTGGAATTCTTCTCCATTGTTCTCATACTCCTTATTTTCTTCTTCCTTGATTTCTTTTTCTCCCTTATTTTCTTCTCCGTTTATTTCTTGTCCCTTCAATTTCTCTCCCTTATTATCTTCTTCCTTTAAGTTCTCTCCATCAATTATCTCTAGGCTTTCTACGGAAACTGGCGTGTGGAGTGACTGGTATCGCATGCTTAACGTGTTCA